>JAYJMB010067697.1:0-70043 GCA_036873735.1 Pouteria campechiana
CCCTTACTCACACTACTACAGAAAATTAGATTGGAGCAAGGTTCTAAATTTGGGTGCCCACGACAGCACCACCAAATGCCTTTCAAACTAACCTATTACATTCATTATTACTAGTGTACCCATTGAGCTTTAACAAAATAATGACATATGCAAAGCATATAAAAGACCACCATTCAACTTTTCTTGCTTTAGCCTTATCATTCATTCCCATTCAGCTTAACAAACCATGTTAGACCTATTAAAAGATATATTTGTACATAATGGCAGAGAGATATATGAGTGTATAAGAAGATAAGTTTGGAGGTCATTAAAAAGATGAATGTCAAAAGAAAGATGGGATAAAAGGAAAAGAATCAGTGAAGATTTATTCTTCAAGTGGGGGGATCACATCTCCATAAACTCAATAGGCAATAAGTTTGTAGATGTGGTAGTAATACAGCCCATAGCTGGGTGGATCACATCCTAATGAATATAAAAGAAATAAGTTTGAGAGTGTGATAGTAATACAACCATTAAAATAGAAAGAACTCCAAACAAAAAGTTAAGAGAGTAAATATTCATGTGAAATTCAAATATGATCTCTTACTTTGTCAATCTTTATTTCCTTTTTTGTTAGCTAAACCTAAGGCCCCATTACAAGATTGGCAAAGACTGATTGATTCAAATGAACAGAGTTACCTACGTTAATGGAGGGGATTATGAAAAGCAAGCTTATGAGGTGTTTGTGAAGATCATGAGAATTATTGGTTTACACATTATTGACTAAAAAACATGCATGTAGTATGAGATTGATATGGCACACATACATTTTCATTTTACAAAAGGATTGATGAAGCATGGATTTCATAAGATTACTTGGCAAGTATCTTGAGTGATTTTTGAGATATGTGTACAGGTGTAATTTATTTGGCATACTGATTGTTTGAGAGAGATTTTCCTGACTGATTTATGAGTTCAGATTATTATTTTGCTTGAGGATGATCAAAAGCTAAGTTTGGAGGTATTTGATAAGCTCATAATATATCATATTTTTATATCTAAATTCAAATGTTTAAGATCTTATTTTAATATGTTTTTAGTGGTTTATATTGACATTTAAGTTAATATTGCACTTAATAAAGTTTTTTTTGTTGAAGACATAAAATTCTGTAAAATGAAACTAAAGATTACAAAAGACATCATTTTAAAGTAATTTCTAAGACTGATGGAGGCATATATGAAAAATGTATTCAACACAAAAGTTTTTGAATTTGTTCTCATGTTTCCAATGCATTAAAAATCACATGATTCTAACTTCATATGATGAAATTACATGCAAAATAGTGCAACTCTCCCCAAAGACCTCCGAAACATCAATTTTAGATGTACACAGGGTGTCACTTTGAGGCCCCATGACTCATTGAAGATGGATGATTGAGAAAAAATGATAAGCATGAAAGTTATATCCCCTAAAATTATCTATCCAATTCAAAATGAATCATACAATTCTAAGTTCAAATGTGAAATTTATGATAATTTTACTAAAACTGCTCTAGAACATCCAAAATCCAGTGACTCAAAAGCAAGACTTGGTGCCTCCAAAATTAACTTCAGTAACTCCAAAATTAACTTTTGTGACTTCAAAGTAAGACTTAGTGCCTTCAAAATTAAAAATTCAATGACTTTGAAGTTTACTTGCATGACTCCAAAACAAACTTGTGACTCTGAAGTTAATATTTCAGAGGGACTAAAGGGGGGTTCAAAAGGTTCGAATTAACTTTAGTGCCTCCAAAGTAGGAATTTGAATTCGCAGCTTGATCATTAATGCCTCCAAAGTAACTTAACAAGAGACAAAGTTTGAAATCAAATCTTGGATTTGGAAGTACACAAATTGAGTTATTTTTCCATGTGTCAAATGTTGCAAATTCAAGAATATGAGATATGCAGATTTCAAAGTTATTATTGGAAGCTGATTTTTAAGCTCAAGATTGTGTTATAATTTTTAGAACTCATGATATGCAGTAACTTAGTTATTTTGGGAACTTTTATTTTTATGCATTGCAAAATTCTGAAAGCTATATTTTCGTAAGGAAATACTGAGTTATTATTGGAAGAGGATCTTTATGCGTAGAGGTATTGCAATTTGTGGAGGAGTTTTACTAAAACCTTGTTGCTTGGGTTATTTAAGGACATATCTAGGAACATAGTTCAAACAGAGAGATTGGATGAGAGAAGTTTTTCAATGGAGCAAGAAAAGGATTTCGAATTCTACAATCATGCATGTTTTAGAGAGTTTTATTTTTGTTTTCATTATGAACTAATTTTTTTTCTAGGGTAATGATGTAGCCCTCCTTGATATTCATTGTTAACAAAGATTGTTGGGTTATTAATTCAATATCATCTTGTTTTATTCATTTTGTATAATGCAATCATCTAATTTATTTAATTGACTGATCACCAATTATGTGAATTACCTTGATTATCTTTGAGAATGTGATTAAGGTAGACATCATATGCTAAACTATGTACTATGCTTATTTGAATAAATGAGTAGATGGTTAAGGTTGATGCCATATGCTAAACTATTCTACTTGGTTCATTAAAGTTCTTTTGATCTTCATAAGTTTTCAATCTCAATCACACTACACACCATAGGTAATTGAAATGGGAGAAAAATACTTGATTTTAACACAGATGTCTAACGGTAATAATCATACAGTAGAGAGAATGAACCCAAGATGCTCAATTGATACCAACATCTCAACAACACTAAATATCATTGAGTGGTGAAGTCAAATCCCCAAACTCTTAAAACCTAAATACTATTTTACATTACTCAAGCTATCATTTTCTATTTATTTTACATTATACTTTTAATTACTTAGTCTTTAACTTATCTTGTTGATTTAGGAACTTAGTTTTATTAACTAAACATAATTGAATCAATTTGACAGTTCTCTGTGGAATCGACCCTTGCTTTGCACACTATACTACTATACACTCGTGCACTTGCAAGGAATTATAATTTGACCATCAATTGATCACCAATATTATAAGTTAGATTAATTATCAAAGCATGGTTAAGGTAGATATCATATGCTAAACCATGAGCTCCCTTGAATGAGAAGGATAGATAGTTAAGGTAGACACCATATGCTAAACCATATTATTTTGGTTCTTATGTTCTTAAGCTTAATGGGTTTTCACCTTAATTATGCTATACACCATAAGTAATTGGAACGAGTGAAAATACTTGCATGTAACCTGCACACCTAATAGTAATAATCTTACTTTTGAAAGAATGAACCCAAGTGAGGCATTGAATCCAACATTCCATTGGCAAAGGGGTATCATCTTGTGGTGAAATCAGATCCCTAGACTTTTGCATTTTGTTAATCTCTTTGCATTATATTTAGCCATTGATTTACTTTCATCCCACTAAATTTCTAAATTTCTGAAATTACACCAATCATTATTCATATTTATATAGTTATAAAAGGTTAGAATAGTTCGGTGACTAAAATTAATTAAGTCAGTTTGACCGTTCTTTATGGGATTGACCCTTGCATTGCACACTATATTGCCATACATCTGTACACTTGCGAGGAATTATAATTTGAAACATCAAGTTTTTACACCATTTTCGAGGAATGGCTCCAAATTAATTTTATTAAGATTAGTTACATTCTTTCTTTTTATTTTTGTGTATAATTGTATATAAGATTATTGTTAATTGTTTCCTTCTTTCCATTACAGTATTTTGAATGCATGGAAAAAGATCTATAAATCCTACTTTGTTTCCATTAAACAATCATGTTGACAAAGTGGAAGTTGAAATAGAGATTTTAAGCAAAGAAGAAGAAGTAAACATGGCTAACAATATGGAAAACTCAATGGGCTCAACAAGCTCAATGGGCTCAACAATTAATGAAAGAGTTTGCACGCCTACTATAGGGGTTTCACCTTCATGCATTGTGTCAGATGAGGATGCTAGAAATTATGACTTGAAACATATTCATTTTAAAATGCTTCCAACTTTTCATGGGTTAGCCTCAGAGGATCCATTGACTTTCATGCATGATTTCTATGCAACCATCCAAACATTTCCATTGAAAGGGCTAACAGAAAATCAATTACACATGAGATATTTTTCATACACTCTGAAAGACATGGCCAAAACATGGTTCATGATAGTAGCCCCTGGCTCATTAACAACTTGGGGAGCAATTTATAATAAGTTCATTGGAAAATTCTACTCTTATGCTAAAACTAATGAATTAAGAAGCAAAATGGCTACTTTCTCTCAATTGGATGGTGAAGCTTTCCATGAGGCATGGGAAAGGTTTAAAGTAATTTTGGTTCAATGCCCTCATCATAGATATCTACTTGAGTTGCTTAACCAATATTTCTATAATATACTGACATAACCATGCCAAGCTATGGTTAACAATGCTGCAGGTGGAGCCATGGGAGAAAAGACTCTGAAACAAACATATGAGTTTTATGAGTTGTTGGGAGCAAATTCTCAACAAAAAAGTATAAGAGGTAGATCTAGGGGACTTTATAGAGTGAATTCTAATTCTAATCTATCAATGCAGATGTCAGAGATGGCTAAGTAGATGAAAGAAATATGCTCTATGATGATGCACTTGAAGCAGCCGCAACCCGCTCCAGTAGAGGTTTGTTCTTTTTGTGGTAACTTGGGACAGTCACTAATGTTTTTCCTTCAAATGAACATTTTCTAGGTGATGCTAAGCAAGCTAATGCACTGAACTTTTACAACCAGAGGCCATGGAATGACCCTTACTCAAATACTTACAATCCTGGTTTTAGAAATCATCGTAACTTCTCTTAGAACAATGAAAGAAATGAAAATCAAGTTGGAACCCCATTTCAACCTCAATCGAAAAAGCCTACACTTGAACAAACTATGAAGAGTTTCATTCAAGCAACACAAACCCAGTTCTAGAATATGAAACCAAATTCCAGAACATTGATTCTAGGTTCCATAACACAGAAGCATCCATTAAAAAGATGAAAACTTAGTTAGGACTAATTGAAGAAGCAATATAGAGCCACACCTTAGAAGTTACCTAGCCAACCTGAGCAACCAAAAGCAATAACAACACTGAGAAGTGGAAAGGTAATTGATATAAAGGTTAGAGAAGATATTGATAGTTCAATTGTTTTTGTAGGAATGGAGAGAGGTAAGAAAAAGACTGAAGAGGAAGGGCATCCAAAGAAGGTAGTGTTTCTAGTAGTTGACCCTCCTGTCAACTACAAAGCACCCCCACCGTATGATCCTCCTATCCCTTTTACAAGAAGGCTGAAGCAGAGTAAATTTGATAAATCATTTTCTGACATTTATGATATCCTTTCCAAAGTTAATGTCAATTTACCTTTGCTTGATATGATAAACAAATGCCTACTTGTGCTAAATTTTTGAAGGAATTAAATACAAGGAAGCATAAGTATGAGCCACATGAGAAAGTTCTAGTTTCAGAGGTAGCTGATGTGGTTTTATAGACAAACCTTCCCCCAAAACTCAAGGATCCAGGTAGTTTCAATATCTCAATCACTATTGGAAGGACAAATAAGGTAAAGGCAATACTAGACTTATGTGCAAGCATTAATTTGATGCCTTATTCTATTTATATGCAACTTGGATTAGGAGAATTGAAACCCACTATAATGTCTCTACAGTTTGCAGACAGATCAGTTAAATATCTTAGAGGCATTATAGAGGACATTCTTGTATAGATTGATAAACTGATTATTCTAACAGATTTCATTATGCTTGACATGGAAAGACAAATGATACCAAAAAGACAAGTGCCTATTTTTCTAGGACGCCCTTTCATGGCAACCACTAAGACAATCATAGATGTGCATAATGGGAAGTTAAAGATGACTATCTTAGATGAAACTATGAAATTTTCTATTTATAATTCTTTATCACTACCTTCGCATCCTAGTGGATGTTTTCAAGTTGATGAATTATACTCACTTATTTTATCAACTTTTATGTAGGAGGAAACAATTGATAAGCTAAAATTGGTACTCATTGCAGATGGACCGAAGGAGGATGAAGAGATGATGAATTCGAAAGCTGAACTTGATAGAGCAGAGCATGTCAAAGAAGGAGAAGGTTCTAATGAAGGATTGTTACATGTGAACACAGAAGTGAAACAACCATCTTTTACATCACCCCAACTAAAATTGAAGCAATTACCTTAAAACTTGAAGTATGTATCATTTGGTGAAAAAATACTTTTCTAGTGATTATTACTCTGACTTGTTTGTTAATGAAGAAATTAAGTTGATGAATGTATTGAAAGAGCACAAAGGGGCTATAGGGTAGACCTAAGCAAACATCAAGGGAATTAGCCCCATTATGTGCATGCATAAAATTTTGCTGGAAGATGATGCAAAAACTTCTAGAGAAACTCGGAGGAGACTTAATCCACATATGAAGGAAGCTGTGAGAGCAGAGGTGATCAAATTGTTAGATGCATGTATTATCTATCCAATCTCTAATAGTAAATGGGTAAGTCCAGTGCATGTAGTGCCAAAAAAGTCTGGTATTTCTATTATCAAAAATGATAATAATGAATTAGTGCTAATGTGAATGACTTCAGGGTGGCGGATGTGCATTGACTACAGGAAACTCAATACAGCCACAAGAAATGATCACTTACTTCTTCCTTTTATTGATGAGATGCTTGAAGGGTTGGTAGGTCATGCTTACTACTATTTTCTGGATTTTTTTTTAGGTTATAATCAAGTTCTAATTGCCCTAGAGGACTAGAAGAGAACTACTTTTAACTACCCATTTGAAACTTTTGCATATCAGAGGATGCCGTTTGGTTTGTGCAATACCCCTACTATTTTTCAAAGGCGTATAATATTCATCTTTTCTGATATGATTGAAAAGTTTATTAAGGTGTTTATGGATTATTTTTCTATTTTTGGAGACTCATTTGATGACTGTCTTCATTACTTAAGTTTGGCGCTTAAAAGATGTATGGAAATAAATTTGAATCTAAGTTAGGAAAAGTGTCACTTTTTAGTAAAGCAGGAAATCATGCTTGGGCATATTATTTCAAGTAAGGGTATTGAGGTAGATAAGATAAAAATTGAATTGATTGCAAAGTTGCCACCACCAATTTCAATCAATGGAGTTAGAAACTTTCTTAGTCATGCAGGTTTTTACCAACGATTTATTAAAGATTTCTCAAAAAATTCTAGATCACTTTGTAATCTGCTGGCTAAGGATGTAACTTTCTATTTTGATGAGGAGTGCCTTGTAGCCTATATACTTTGAAAGAAAGATTGACATCGGTTTCTATTCTAGCAGTTCTTGATTGGTCTCTTTCATTTGAACTCATGTGTGATGCATCAGACTTTACTGTTAGTACTATCTTAGGACAAAGAGAAAATAAGTTATCTCATGTTATTCATTATGCAAGTAGGACTCTAAATGAAGCATAATTAAACTATTCTACCATAGAAAAATAATTGCTCGCTATTATGTTTGTTTTGGAAAAATTTTATTCTTACTTAATTGGTTCAAAGGTAATTGTTTATTTAGATCATGTTGCACTGATATATTTGATAACAAAGAAAGATGCCAAGCTCAGGTTAATCAGGTGGATTTTATTATTGTAAGAGTTCAATCTGACAATTAAGGACAAAAAGGGCTGTGAGAATGTGGTAGCAGATCATCTGTCCAAACTAGTGGAAGAAACTGACTTCAAGCAAGAAAGAGGAAAGGAAAACACTCATATCAATGAGATCTTTCCTGATGAGCAATTATATTTTGTGAAGGGGAATGAACCTTAGTATGCTGATATTGTAAATTACATGGTTAAAAGAATTTTAATCCTCTATTGAATTCACAGAGAAGAAGAAAGTTGCTGTCAAGGCATTATTTCTACAATGACCCAGTTCTATTCAAAATATGCCTAGACCATCATTAGGCATTGCATTCCGGAAGATGAGCAGTAGAGTATTCTAAGATATTGCCACACATTTAGTTGTGGAGGGCATTTTGGAGGGAAGAAAACTCTCTCAAAATCTTTTAATCTGGATTTTATTGGCCAACAATTTTTAAGGATGCTCATGCTTTTTATGCTATGTGTGACAAATGCTAGAGAACAGGTAATATTGGAAAGAGGGATGAGACGCCACTTATAGGTAACCTTGTCATTGAACTTTTTGATATATGGGGCATTGATTTCTTGGGTCCATTCCCACCATCCAATGGGAACCAGTATATCTTACTTGTTATGGATTATGTGTCCAAGTGGATTGAAGTTATGGCCACTAAGACTAATGATGCTAATGTTATGCTAAGATTTTTGAAAGATAGGATTTTTTGTAAGTTTGGCACTCCAAGAGCTATCATTAGTGATAGGCGAACTCATTTCAGCAATAAGTTTTTTGTAACTCTGTTAAAAAAGTACAACATCACTCACAGGGTTGCAACACCTTATCATCCACAAATGTCAGGGTAGGTAGAAGTTAGCAATAGACAAATAAAAGCAATTTTGGAAAGGACTATGAACACTTCGAGGAAAGACTTAGCAATAAAGCTGAATGATGCCTTATGGGCATACAAGACTATTTTAAGACCCTAATTGAAATGAGTCCATACAAACTTATTTTTGGGAAAGCCTGCCATTTGCCTTTCAAGTTGGAGCATAAGGCTTATTGGGCTCTTGGACATCTAAATTATGATAATAGAAAAGGCAAGAGAGCAAAGGAAACTTCAGCTTCAAGAACTTGAGGAGCCAAGGAATCAGGCATATGAGAACAGCAAGATCAACAAGTAGCAAACCAAGAAATATCATAATGAAGTCATTTGTAAATGGTACATTGAGCCTAGAATGGATGTTTTGCTTTATGAATCATATTTGCATTTGTTTCCACGAAAATTGAGATCACATTGGGTCAGCCCATTCCATGTCACATAAGTGTTTCCTCATGGAGCGGTTGAACTAAAGAATCCAAAAGACAGGAGCACCTTCAAAGTTAATGGGCATCATGTGCAGAAATAAAACAGAGAGGATGTGCCAATGCAACTGAATGAAGTGTGAAAGATTAAAAATTTGTAGAAAAAGGGAGTTCATCTTACTCAAACATTAAATAAAGAGCTTCTTGGGAGGCAACCCAAGCTATTTTATCTTTTAGTTATTTCAATTTCTTAGACATACTTTATAAAAATGTTAGTTGAATTATTTTAAATAAACTTACTTTGATTATTAAGTTGTTAGATTACATTGATATTTTCCTATTTGCTATACTTAATATATTATTATTTTGTGTTCGATAAGTTAAATGCATAAATAAGGATTTCAAGCAAGGAGATCAAATAGGGTGATGAAGTAGCATGGAAAAGAGAGGTTCAAGGCAGCCACAGGGTGCCTTCGTTGTTGGAAAACCATAAGAAGGAAAAAGGAGACAACAAGTTGGCGCCGCCAGCGCTGAACGTTTCAACAAAAAAAGAAAAAATTAAAATATGCGATAGGTCCATTATTTTCCCACTTCCACCAACTCTTCTTGATGTACCGAGAGAAGATTCAAGTGGGGCGGGAAGTGAAATCTCAAATGAGTGATATATCCATTTCAAGGAAGTCCTTATTTTCCAGTGTTTAATTCTACATCGAGGACAATGTTATGGTTAAGTTTGGGGGTGTTAGCATTTTATTTTTGTTTATGGATGTCTTTGTTTAAGTTTGGGGGTTTTAGCAATTTGTTTAGTTTGTGTGTTGTGTGTTTAGTGTGTTTTGCCTAGTTTAAATAATTTATCAGTTATGTTTAAATTTCTATGTTGAGTGCTTTATTTGATTATAGTTATGGTTAGAAAGTTTTATGTTTTGAACATTGATTAGGGTCATCATATAAAACCAATGACATGCATGTGACATTTGACAATACCTTGAATTAAGTTGAAAATGATAAAAATCATTATGTTTGCAATGCTTGACTTAATCCTTAGGCTCCATTTGGCAAAGCTTTAAAATTTTAGCTTTTTTGAAAAGTCTGATTACAAATGGAACTTTTATAAAAAGTGCAATGCAAAAGTTATGAAGTGTTTGGTTTTCTAATTTAAAAAGCACTTTTAGCAATACTTTAGTATTTGGCTCGAAATATAAAATTTCTTTTAGCATATAAAATGACCAAAAAGGAAAAAAGAAATATGTTTAAATTTAAAATATTTTACTAATAAAAATAATTTTTACATATTATTAAAATAAATGAATTGCTATTGGAATATGAACAGATTTTTTAATAAACTTAAAATTTTATAAGAGAGTAGGTAAACATTTATTTATTTGAAATATTACTTTTACATAGATAAAATAATAATCTGAATCTTACATATCATATTATCATAGACAGTTTTTGAATAAATAAATAATTATAAAAAAATACTATTTACTTTGTTATGATGTTATAAAATACTATAAATGTGCAAAAATACTTGATATGATGCTATTTACTTTTGTTATAAGGATGATTCATTTTGTACCTTATCTGGAAGTAGAGGTATAGCTCGCAGATAGTAAACGAGAGAGCGAGGATGACCATTTACAGGAGGGAAAGGGGAAGGTGGGTCAATAGGATTGGTCATGGGGTGTTTGTTGTCGTTGCTCATAGCAGCAAATAGGAGATGGAAGGAAAGGGAAAGTAAGGGTACATTTATCTTTTCCCATTATAGCATTTGCAATTGGCTTCTACATTGGAAATAAGCTTGAAAATAAGTCTTATGGGAATCGTACTTTTTTTGCGATTGTGATTCCCAATCATAATTTTATTAACCATGCTAAACACCTCAGAACAAGTCCCAACTCATGATTCAATGGAAAAAATCTTGATTGCACAGTTCCAATGCTCGGCCAAATGGAGCATTAGTCTAATTTGTTATAGATTTCTTATACACATTAATCACAATGAATTAGCCCTTTCTTTTGAAATATTTGAATGCTTAACATGAGTTTAGGATACTAAGTATGCATGGTTCAATTTTAATTCTAGAATGCATTTTAACTATGTTAAGACAAGCATTAGATGAGATAAAGGAAAACAAGAGTAAAAACTCTTTGTTAATAGGGGGATCACATCTCTATGAATGGGAAAGAAAACAAGTTTGGGGGTGTGATAGTAATATAGCCCAAGCAATAGGGGGGATCACATCTCCATGATTCAGAAAGAAAACAAGTTTGGGGATGTGATAGTAATACAGCCCAAGTAATTGGGGGGATCACATTCAAAAATAAAAAAATATATATAAAGAATGTGATAGTAATAAAGCCCATAAAAATATCAAATGCTTATCTAAAGTAGTCTCTTTGGTTTAATTTGTGAATTCTTGAGGTTGCATTGAATATGCAGTACTCAATTGCTTGAATGAATGTAAGAGTGAAAAGATGTAGACTGAAATAACTATAATATTTGCACATGCACATGGAATCTAAGGTGGAAAGAAAAAGGCTCAGGTTAAAAATTAAAGGATATATATGATATCTTGATAGTTCATATTAACTATGCTTATTTTATGAATGTTTTTGATTAATGACTGAGATCAATGTTCATTATGTCCTTTGTGAGTTCGTGTGTTGTTACTATGTTATAGTTATATCTTTTGTGTTTTTGTTTCTATTTTGCTTAAGGATGAGAGAATAAGTAAGTTTGGGGATATTTGATGATTGAATTTCATTCACTTATATTACACATATTTAAGCTTTAATATTTGCAAATCCTCATTTCTTGTAGAAGAATTTCATATTTATTTGTTGGATTTTCTAAGTGTCTTAAAGATGGAAAAGAAGAGAAAATAGAAGGGAAAGAAGAAGTTCAAAAGATGAAAAAGAAAACAGACGAAAAGGAGCTAAAAACCAAGCTGCGAAGGAGTCATCAAGCTAGCGCCAAGACTCATGACCGCCAGCGGCCGAACAGCATGTTGGCATTGCCAGCACCAGTGGCAGATCAATATTTTTTATGGATTTTCCACATTGAGTAGCTCTGGGATTTTTAAGGAAAAAGTTAGAGGTTTTCAGGGGTTTTTCTCACTTTCATTTGGAGAGTTCTCTCTGAGGTTTGAAGGCAGAATTCTTAGAGTTTCTTGTAGAGAAGAAGAAGAGATTGCAAGTAAGAAAGAAGATGGAGAGAAGATGTTCTTCATTATAATCATTTTGTCTAAGGGAGTTGTTTTGTTTGCTCTTATGAAATAAATCTCTTTTTCTAGGGTGAAGATGTAATCCTTTTTGATACTCTTTTTTATGAATTATTGGTTATTAATGCTATATGATCTTGTTTTATTCATGTTGTTATTTTTAATGATTTAACTTGTTTCATTACTTGATTACCAATATTATAAGTTAGATTAATTATCAAAGAATGGTTAAGGTAGACACCATATGTTAAACCATGAGCTCCCTTGAATAAGAATGATAGATAGTTAAGGTAGACACCATATGCTAAACCATACTATTTTGGTTCTTTTGTCCTTGAGCTTAATGGGTTTTCACCCTAATTATGCTACAAACCATAGGTAATTGGAATGAGTGAAAATACTTGATTTAAACTTGCACACCTAACAGTAATAATCTTACTTTTGAAAGAATGAACTCGAGCGAGACATTGAATCCAACATTCCATGGGCAAATGGGTATTATCTAGTGGTGAAATTGTATCCTTAAACTTTTGTATTTTGTTAATCTCTCTGCATTATATTTAGCCATTGATTTACTTTCATCCCATTGAATTTTTGAATTTCTGAAATTACAACAATCATTATTCCTATCCATATAACTATAAATATATTCTCTTTAAGGTTAGAATAGTTCAATAACTAAAATTAATTAAGTCAATTTGACCATTTTCTGTGGGATTGACCCTTACATTGCACACGATATTGCTATATGTCCATACACTTGCGAGGAATTATAATTTAAACCATCCGCCAGCTAGCCAAAGGGCTAGGAGTGCAGCTGAGTTTATGTCCCTGTATCAAGGGAAGAAGATAGTTGAAGATTATGATGAGCAATTTCGATCTTTGGCTCGGTTTGTGCCATGGGCACAAACAGACTCTATGGAGATTGCAAAGAAAATTTTGGAAGGCTAGAGACTGTTTATTAGGTAGGATGTTGCTCCTTTCATATTAAAAAGATATGAAGACATCTTAGAGCAAGCTCGAGTGGTAGAGCGAGAGGAAGAGGAGCATAACAAGATATGAGATAAAAAATGTGGTGCTAGGGATAGTGGCCAGGAGTGTAGGCAAAAGCCCAGAATCAGTCAAGGAAGCGATACTATCATGCTCCGCCTAGGGGCCTATGCATTTTATCATTTCACTATAATTTTTTCATTTCTAAGGAAAGATTCTACCAATAATTTGGTAGAATCTAGACTGAATTATGTGAATATAAACTTGTACATTCATCATTATATATAGCACTAGAATTTAATAATAAAAAAAATAACATAACTCACTAAACTATTTCAATTTACCCACAGCTTCCTTAGAACTTGAGTCACCCCATGATAGCAATAAATATGACTAGAATAATACTTAATCCATCTCATTATCATACACCATATTGTATCTAATTGTGATTACAACATGTCCACATTATTCATCCTTTGGAATATTTAATTATAATCAAATATAAACAAATTATGAAATTATAATCACAATTTCTTATACCATGAAGAAAAGTTTTCAAATCTTGTCTCTCAACTCCAACCCATAATTGAGATTCTTTACCTATTCTGTCAATTAAAAATTAAGATAAGAAGGCATGAGTCTAGGGAACTCAGTAAGTAGGTTGAATAAAAGGAAACAATAATCAATCCAAAGTAGCACGTTTTAACTCAGAATATGAATAACACTTGATAATGTAATCACACCATGCCATCCTATATCATACATTTGCCATGCAGGCACTACTTATCATCATTGTGTCATTCAAACCATTTCTTATACTATTATATAGGGGAATACACAAATTCATCATATGATATATATCCACTAATGCACATAAGGGAATATCTGCTATCCCCTAAGCATTCTCTTAGTATATTAATTACCAATTTACACCACTTACACACATATCAAAGGGATATTCTCTATCCCTTTTAATAGACATGCATATCTATAACAAGTATAAAAAGAGGAAAAACAAAAATGGAACAACGTAAAGATTTGTCATAAATGGAATGAATCAAACAATTCCCATTTTATTTTATTGATTGTCCTCAATTGATTACACTTGTCGTGTACATCAGAAAATCTGTATGTTCACATCCCAAACCATAGATGGTCTTAATTACATTTCCACAATGGGAGAAAACCCTTGATTAAAAGGAAAAGTACAATGCATTTAGAGACCCAAAAATCAAATACACTCTCTCTCAAAATGAATGTGTACTATCTTTGGAATTGTTGAGCACATTGTGATGACTTGATATTTAGGAGATTGCCTCAAGTCAATGGGCGGATAGGATGATATGGCTCTAGACTGGGTTGCTAGACACTGGGTTAACCTAAAGAATGGGTGTTTTGATCCAATTGGTTTATCCCATATGGAATCAAGACCTGGTGATTTTCACTGTTTAGACTATAAGAAACCATAGATATAGTAGATGGTTTGTGACCTGATTGGTATATCCCAAAAGAACTCAAAACTGGGTGATCTTTATTATGTTTAGACCTGAAAGAGACTAGAAGAAAATAGGTAACCTAGGTTTGGTTCGGCTTCCTCTCATTGCCTATGAGAAGCTTAAGAAGAGTGGGCCAGATTAACCTGGTTTTGGTCAGCTTTCACTCATTACCCATCAGAAGCTTAGAAAGAGTAGGCTAGGTTAACTAGGTTTAGATAATTTGATGATATCCACTAAGGTTTGACTTGGTGAGTCATGACTCAGTGACTTGATGAGTCATGACTCAATGACCCGATCCTAGACTTAGGCTTTTGAATGATTTGGAGAGTGTTGTTTGCAAAAATTTGACTTGGTGACCCGATCATAAACTTAGGCTTTTAAATGAATTTGGAAGTAGTATTTGCTAAGGTTTAACTCGGTGAGTTATGATTCAGTGACTCGGTCCTAGACCTAGGCTTTTGAATGAGTTCATGAGTGGTGTTTTCCAATATCCTGTGGAAAACTAAAAGCGGGCGATCTTTGCCGTTTATACTATGAGAGATCGAAAATCTAAGTTGCATGAATTAAGCCAAATTATATTTTGAGTTAATTAAGCCTAATCATGGTTAGCAGTAATGAAAGTGATTAGTGCTAAATGGCAGTTCTCAATTGATTTAAGATAATGTCATTAGTTCCTTGATTTATGGGGTAGTTATAAAGTTTAATCATGATTTAAACAGGTTTTAATATGTCTAATCCGACATTATCTTGTTGTCCATCAATTATGTGGGACCCACCATGCCACAGCATGGGTGGGACCCATGTGTGTACCATGGTGGTGCCATGGCAGAGTGCCTTTAGGCACTATAGAAATTACCAATGGTCAAAGGCTGCTGGTGTCAAGGGAGACACCTGTCTGTTGAAGACTCCTCCAAGTTCTCTCTTTTAAGGCCAAAAGAGGGGGTATTTATAGTTTTTTTAGCCTCTAGGGCAATTTGAAAATTTTAAGAAATTGCCTTGGTTGCACCTGTAAGAATATTTTGGGCATTTTGGCAAATTATACCTTGGTTGCACTTATAGGGGGCATTTTGGGTATTTTGATAAATTGGAGCCTGACTCCCATGTCCTAGAAGTAGCTTGACTCCCGAGCCTTGGAGGAAGCTTGACTGCACATCTTGGAGCCTAATTGCACTCCTTGAAGTATGACTGTACGTTCTGGAGCTTGACTGGACGTCTTAGAGCCTGACTATACTCCTTGGAGCATTTTGGGAATAAAATTACTTGCTTGCATCATTGACGCATTTCCAAATGATGTGGATTATATTAATTGCATGCATATCTAATATAGGTACCATGCAATTAATTTGAATAATGAAAGGAGTTGAAAATACACCCATATTTTTGTGCAATTATACCTGTAAATTTTAACTATTGAATTATGATGATATAATTCACGCTAAATTTGGTTAAAATATCGGAGCATTTGGTTGAAATTAAAATTTCATAATTCTGAACCAAAACTTTTCATGCATATTTGTTCTTGGCCATGAAAGGGCCCACAATGTTACTTATTTCAAACCACTTGACATGTTCTCAATAAATGTCGCAAGAAGCTCAAACCACTTGACATGTAACCAATAGATGCCGCAAGAAGCTCAATATAGGTGGGACCAAAGTCTTTTTCATATGGATGACTTTGGTTACTCTTTTATATTTAAATATTTCATTTAATGCATGCTACGAAAGTCATGCTTTCTCTTTTTTCAATCAATGGGTCCCATGTACTTTTTTGCAACAAGAAAGGATGAGTCTCATTGCCCATCTCCATGTATATGCCATATAATCAATGACTTGAATGCATGAAAGGCCCCACTTCAATGTTGACGTGAATGAGAATTGTTGTCCAATCTTGATGGTTTCAGCTACATCACAGTTCGCATATTGTCTGCGTGACTTAATTGCACGATGGGATTAATCTCTCAATTGCACGGGATAGGGAGCAATGCCTCTCCTGCGCCGGTTGGCTTCTGAATCGTCGACTGAGCGGTGGGGAAGCATCTTGGTTGCACAACAAGAAGTCAAGACATATTGTCTTCGATTGCAACTGTGGAGGTGTTTCCCACTTCAACTGCGCGGCACTTCAGTGGAATGCCTTCAGAAGAGGCTTCTCAACTGCGTGGCTTCAAATGGACAGCCTGCTTATGGAGTTTACCTGCACGATTTACTAGCTGCACGAGTCGCTAGCTTTTGCATTTCAATTGCAAGTGTGAAGGTGGTCCCCATCTCAACTGCACGGCTTAAAAAAGATTGTTCGCTTCGGTCCTCACCTACACGCCACGTCAGACTCATCTTCCCCATCAGCCCCGACTGCACGGCTTGCTAAACACGTACCATTCGTTTCGAGATTTTTTTAGTTGAGTCTTTCTGAAATCCTTGGATTGAGCATGTAGATGGAGACCGAAGAAGAAGCCGTTTATGGGGAGGCCGATCACTAGGAGACCGATTAGGAGCAACTTCAAGGAGGAGGAGAGGGGCCATTAAGTCAAACTTGAATTTTTTTTTCCTGAGGATTTTCTACCGTAAAGGCATTCGAATTTGTTTTTGCCACGATTCCGTCATTAAGATTAAAACCAGCTTTGTTGCAGGGAGAATGCTCAACAGGCAAGGAGAAGTCGTACTTGGCTTCTGTACATTCTTGACCATCCGATTCTGCAACCATCGGCTTTGGATCTGGAGCGGAATCAGTCTTAACAGAGTTCTTCTGCGACGTGTGAACGTGAGAGCTTCCAAATGGGAAGATTCCCCACCATTCTCTACGGTAGATGGTGCATTCTTTTCAATCTTCGGTGAGGAATTTTCCACCCTTTCGACCGGCTGCTCATTCTCAGGGTTGGCTGCAGAGAAAGTGGAGATATTTGGATTGGTAATACCGGCAGGATTCTCCTCTTCGAATTTCCCTAGCCGAGGCTTCTTCCTGTCTTTTGGCAGTTGTCTCTGTAGTAATTTTGCCAACCTCATCCGAACGAGTGCAGAGGCTTCGATTTCATTGGCAATTTAATAGCAGGAGCTTTCCGAGGAACTGAGTATCCTAAGATCAGCCGTCTATTGGCGCAGCTTACTAGTGCCGATTGTCGACAGAAGATAACGCTGGGATGCCGTCGAGTGAGGGGTAGCTTTCATCGGCACGGACATGATCAGGATTGGGACTGGCACTTGAGAATAATGGCGTGTCTGTTGGTATTTTAGATCTCAATACACCTCAAAAGGAGGCTTGTAGCTTAGACTTCTCATTTAGTTCGAGGACACGGCAGCCATTGCTGCTGAGGCGAGCAAAAGGAGGATGGAGATTAACATGGGGAAGAGTTTTCTGGCTTTGAAACCGTCACGTCTTAAGCATGGATTCCGATATTCTTGAATCACTCTGATTTTGAGATACTATCACGCTGTTGTGGATTAATGAGTGTCAATCAGAGAGTAGATTGGAAGGGCCGATACGTCTTCAAGTCTTTAACCATGCCGATAATAGAGATGGCCAGAATCCGAATGCGCCCAGCAGGCCCACCACGTCGTTGAAGAACAGGAGCAGCCTCGAAACGACGGTTGTGGCGATCACGAACAGGATCCGCCGGAATTACAATGGGAATATCCCTGGTGATGAATTTGCTCTCGGGCTATCGCTCTGCCTCCCACTTCTCACTGAATGAGAACAGAGGCTGGCAGGAGACTTGGTAGACGCCGGCAAGGTGGATAATGACGGCGGCGTTGGCAATGTCGAACAGCCAGTAGGTGCTGTAGAAGGCTCGGGGTACGATTTCTACGTGTACTCTACTGACACACTCCATGCCGAATCAAGTCATCGTATTGGGAGTAGTCCAGTGCGTATGTTCGTTTAATTCTCTTTTTTTTTTTTTACTTTCCTACCAGCTGCGTTGAGAGCCTAGCAGCTGAACATGTAAATGTTGTTGCAACGTTGAAAACCTTGACATGTGTGATCGAGCAAAGTGCTTTCAATCAGATTGCTTGAGCTGAAGTCTTCTGTTGTTCTTTGCAGCTCCTCCGATGTGCATATCTCTGGTCCATGGCCTTTGTTCACATCAATGAGATGGTCTTAATGCTGGAAAGTGAATTCTCTTTTATTTAATATTCCATCAAATGCCCCCGGTGTTCGGCAGCGTGGGCAACCGTATGGCTATATGGGCGTGATGCAGAACACCGTTAATGCAGCAAATCTGTCATTTTCCGCATGCAAGCTAAATTACCATCAATCCAGCAAGTTTTCTAATCCATGCCATTGATTCAAAATCTCTGTACTTGATCTTCCAAACCAACCCCGGTTACCGTTAACTCCCAATTTTAGAAAGCCCATTTGTAAAAACTCTTCTACGTTTTTTCATTTTCAGCTCACTTTTTTGAGTTAAAAACCCACGGCCGTGACAGTCAGCTTCTCAAATGTGGTCTCTTGCAGAATCTGATCCTCCCTGCCATGTCTTGATCCATGCTCCGTGCATGGTCTGGATGAATTGGCAGTTGAAGACATGGATTTGACTGACCTCATCATGAGAACCATCCACTCCCAAGCTTCCAATGCTTATCCCAGCTAGGTCCACATGTAATTCTGCTGATATTAACTCCCGAAGATCCCCCAACAACTAAAACATAGTCATCAACAGTTTTCTTCTTGCGCGTATGACGAGGTGGACAGATCATTAAATGGGCCCTTGACTCCGAGGTGGTGCAGGAAGGTAGAATATGAGCGGGGATCGCTCACTCGCTGATTCTAAATTTCTAACCGTTGATCTGATTTCTAGGGAATAGGACTTTTGTTTGAAGTATTTTTCTGCAGCTGTTTTTCTTGGAGCCACGCTTCTGTTGCATGCATTGTAGCTATTCTACACGTTGTTCTAGGAATTGAGAAAGCAGGCAGCCGGGCAGGCAGCTTCTCTATTGAGAAAAGCGAAATGGGGCAGCCGCGGCAGCAACCCGACCACTTCCCCCCTTCTATTTAAACTCCATTTTTCTTCCGAACAGAGACACATCTCAAGCAACGGGTCTTCAGCTTTTTTGACAAGTTCTTCCAAGAACTTCAACGTTTCTACTCCTATTGTGGGGAGAGGAGAAAACCCATTGGCTGAGTTCTGCTGGGTGGTGTTTATCTTCCATTTTCCTTCTTTCGGAATAGAAGAAGAGGGACCGTCGTCGGTGAACCACAAAATCTTTCAAAGGTGGCTGAGATCCTTTTTCTGTTAAAAAAAAATTTTTTAACGAGTTCATTGGAACTCCAACATTGCCTATCTCCGGAAAAGAAGCTTATTTTGTTTAGGCTATGCTGCTCGACATCCTATGATAGCATTTTCAAAAGCTAACTTCAACTTCTTTGGGCACGCGTGAGTTCCGCGACCCCATGCTTTTGCACCTCATTTTCTGGATTTTACTTCTCTTTTTTGTTGAACTAGAATAGTCCATAGAAATAAACGTGCTTCCAAACTGTTTTTGTAGCTATCTTCGTGGCTTCCAAATTTCCACCGCGAGAAGGGAACCCATTTTTTTCTTTCGTTTGTCTCTCTGGCCCAGGGAGGAAGACGAACTGTAGCCGCACGTGGGAAGATGGCTGACACGCTGGTTTGGTGGGCTCAAGTGCGATGGCCAGGCGGAATGGCTTAGTGGGCTGCAGACGGCGCAAAGTACGAGTGCTTCTGCTGGCTCGTAGCGCATGGTTGATGAGCTGCGGTTAACGACCCAACCCCTGGCGGGCTGCGGAAGCGCGGCCCATGCCTTTGGCGGGCTCTTGGCGTGGCCTAGCATTGCCGGTGAGTTGCATATGTGGGTACAGCGCTGATGGTGGGCTCTGGGCTTGGCCTAGTGTTGCTGGCGTGATGTTTTGCTAGTAGGCCTAATTTGATGATAGTTCTACCATTTTGGTTAAAAATGGGATTAACTTTCCCGGATGAGTATTCAAACTTGGTTTTGCTAATCACCTGAGCAAACATTGTAGCACTCCATCTGCCATTCACGATTAATCCGTTCCATATGAGCTCCAATGAACTTAATAGGCTTTCAAGTCTTTATGGTTAGTTTTGGCTAACTTGGTTAGCATAGAATCTCAAAGATTAATGACTTGAAAATTCCATCATAGCCGTGACATAAGGTTCATTGTATTTTGGTGTGGCCTTGACACTTATTGAAGTATCATTCACTTTTAGCCGGCCTGTAATAATCTTAAGCATTTGGAATTTAGTTTAAAATTCCAATACCTTAAATTAGACATTTTAATCATGTGGAATGTGATAAAACTTTCTCTATGACATTATCCTTTTGCTTTAGAATTTTGGAAAAGCCCAAAGTTCATGAGTTTCATTGAAACAATCCTAATATATGGGTTTTGCTGCATTCGACTTTCTTTGCTCTTTTTTCATGTTATCATGTATCCTTTCGTAATTTGAATGATGGATTTACTGACATAATTCATTTCTCCTAGCATTTTTTTTGACAGGTATGGAGCCCAACATTAGAGAAGCATCTTCCTTGCTTATTGGTTCGATTGGTGGACTTTGATGATTCTTGACTTAGAGTTGATGACTCAAACATCCCTTGTGATACTGACGTAGTCTCCACGAGAGGGCATAATGCGAATGGTCATTTGGATGATGTTAGAACATTGGCACATTCCAAATTGATGTTTCTATTCCGGACGCTCTTGTTACTGAGTCAGTTCCTTCTTTTAATGATTTGAAGGAAAGACAAGTTCCTATTGCCCTACTGCAGCATGGGAAAGTTCCTATTATATCATAGTGCCAGAGGAAAGTTCTTGCTACGCCACAATGCCCAAAGGAAACTTATGTTCTACCACAATGTCCATTATAGTGAAAGCAAAAAAAGCAGAAGCAGGATAGTGATTCTCAACTTCAAAATGTTGTCTGCTATTATTAGGTGAATGAATCTGAGAAAGGGTATTTCATTTGGTTAAATGCAGAAATTTCTCGACAAAAGTTCACTAGCTTTGAAAGTGATAAATAAGGTCATGTCCCCATATGACACTTTTCCATGAGGGACATAAAAAGTCAAGAATGTCCTTTCGCTCTCTGTTCCCAGCCTTTTTTGTTCATAGAAAAGATGTGGAGAGGGGTTATTTATCTGTTAACACTTTTGCTCATTATGATGAGAAAGACCATTTTGACAGCTACTTCCTGTCCCCCATCAAAGAGATACTGAATCCTCATGAATATTCAGTGAAGACCCCTCACCAAAGGGCAATAATTCTTGAGGATTATAAATTTATTTATGTTGGTGAAAGAGGAACATTCAAAGGCACATTGCCAATGGACAATTTCTTCAAACTTTGGGCGGAGTATATCACAATCATTCATAAAGATACACTTCATCAAGCTGATATTTATGACACCATTCTATGTAGCCATAGTCTGTTCCACAGGCATATGGAGGCCAAGTGCGATTTCATTCAATTCTGGTCTCCGGCAGCT
Source organism: Pouteria campechiana (assembly GCA_036873735.1). NCBI lineage: Eukaryota > Viridiplantae > Streptophyta > Magnoliopsida > Ericales > Sapotaceae > Pouteria > Pouteria campechiana. Next base: position 22,101 of record JAYJMB010067697.1, read on the forward strand.
AATTCCTTTCATTTCCCTTATGGTAAGATGAGTATCACACTGTGGGATCTCAATGTCGCTTGTGAATTGCCTGTCCTCGGGGAATCTTTTGATTTGCATCTCCCACCAAATGAGGATTTCAAAAGGGGTAGTTTGGGAAGCCATGTTCTGAGCATAATCAGTAAATTGGGGCACTCTGGCACAAAATTCTCTTGGATAGGCTAGGCGCAGCTATTTAGGTGAATCTCTGATCCATAAGCCCAAGTGAAGGAGATGCCTATACTTAAAGATTGGGCTAAGTAGAATATCTGGGTTGATGAAGCCTTCTGCATTACTCCGGAGGAGGAGTTAGTCTTGTTCTTAATGTTGTGGCTTTTAGTCATTATCTGTCCATCATCAGCTTATGACCACTGCATCAATCTTATGTGCTTAACTCTAGCCATCGAACTTGTACAAGGGAAGAGATTAGCCATTGCTACTCATGTATTGTACGATATCTATCACGGGTTAGGCGATATGGTCTTACATCACTCTGGACCTATTTTATGTAATACTTACTTTTTGACACATTTTTTATGGCTTAGCTGAGGGTCTACTTCCCTTAGATTTATGGGGTGAAATTACTAACACAGCTGCCTGGTAAGAGTCTTTTGTTGGGAAGGTTTATGACCGACATTTTTAGGAATGTTTCATTTTATGCAGTGACTGACCGTTTGTTGAGACTACATAAATTTTCTTAGGAAATGTTTTTGTTTGCCCCTGCCAGCGATCCTATGGGATTCAAGGTGAAGGGCACAAATAGTACTTTTGGAAAGCCTGATGAGTATGTAATTTTCTTACAAAGTTGATTACTTCCTCTTCGGGATGGCTCTAAGTTTTTGGTAGAGTTGTATTTTCCATATCGGTTTGCCAGGCGACCAGGAAATGCCAGGTCATGTCATGAAAATATCACGGGAGGAGCGTGAAATAAAAATGAGCCCATCTTGGTAGTATTCATTATCATTTCATTTTACTGCTACATTTTGTGACTATGATATCTTCTTGCCTGGTCCAGCCTGGAGAGTTCACATATCCAAGGAGTATGCTTAGTGGTATAGTACCAATGGAGGTAAAAGCCTCTAAATTGTGGTCTGTTTTTTTACTGTCCATTGATATCTTCTTTTGTACTTGACATGCTTGAGGATATTTTCTTGGGGATACAACAGGCTATGGATTTCGAGAGGCCAGCCACTTTTTCACAATATGTGTTATGGTTAGATGATCATCATTCCCGACAGAATATTTATCATACTGACCACAGTCATATTGGGTGGTGGGGCTTTAGTGAGAAAATATACCCATTAGGTGAAGATATTTGGATGGAGCAAGTAACTCCTAAGCCGGCTCCTTATATCCCTCCAGCTTATGCTGAGCAAATTGCATCGATAAGCATGCCTCTTTTAAGGGAGGATTTGACTAAAGTAGAAGCTGATGAAGAGATAAGGTTGGAACGGTACTTGGTTTATTGCATTTCAATACGATTCAGTGACAGGGCTCCTCGGGCTTCAGTTCCTCTGAGGACTTCTTCATCTCAAAAGAGAGAAGCTACCCTAAGTAGTGCTACTGTGAAGCAAATTAAGAAACCGAAGACTAGTCAAGGATTGTCTGATCTTCCACCCCAAAGAATAACTAAAAAGGTGGTTTCTCGACCATCCTGCTCGGTGACTGTTCTCTTGATAAAGTAATTCCTTTAGTTCCATTATCCTCTCTTCATATTGTTGAGTTCAAACAGGTGAGTGAAGGCGGGAATGTAGTGGTCCCTTTCGCAAAGGCAGTCCATGCAGAACCTCGTATAGATCAAACAAAGAGGGTTGTTGACACCACTGATATTGCAGTAGACAGACGGCCAATGATCGATTGGAGTTGTCATCAGGTTATTTTAATGTGGAGACAGTCCTGGCCTTATTCGCAGATATACTTGCTATTCTTTCTCCATTACCCTCACATCTTCTTCACTTGAGATATGCTTCAGTTGAAGAGGAGGTCACCTCGGCACAGGTCCCATTGGAGGGTGTTGTTGCTCTAGTTCTTGACAGAGATGCAAGCAAAGCTACTCTTGATATTGAGGATCATCATGCCACCAACGAAGTTTTCCCTTCTGCTCCAGAGTCGTTGCCACATATTGAGGTTGATGATGGTATCTATGAACCAGATAGGGAGGTGCCTAAAGCACTGACATCACGCTTTCATGCTTTGCTTAGTGAAGATTTTCTTTAGATGCTATCTTCGGCTCTCATCAAGGTAGCAAGGAGCAAAGCAAAGTTCAACAGGACTTAGAAGATGAAGTCCGATCTTTTTTCTCTGACTTTGCTTGATCACTGCGGAGAGCCTTTTTGTTTGATGCAATCGCAAAGTTGAAAGATCATTTTTTATTCTGTGCTGAAGGTATAGAAAGGCTCGGCAGTGATATCTCCTATCTATCAGCCATTTTCGAGCAACTAGCATAAGCTGAGTTATATCTTATCTCAAGACTTCCTATTGAAACCATCACTACTAAGAAAGTTGAACTTCAGGATATATGGGCTAAAGTTGATGAGAAATCATCAACCATGAGCATGGCTTCAGAGCATATTTCCTCTCTTTAAGCAGAGTTGACCTCTTTGAGAGAAGATGCGAGAATGAACAGAGATCACCTCGAAGCCTTTCGGAGGGAGTTTCACTAGTTGAGCCATCATTTATCTGTTCAAGAATCTCTTATTACTTCCAAGAAGAAAGATGAAGCTTAAGGTTTAGTAATTATCAAACACTTGAAGGAAGAAGTAGCTGCTTCCTAGCAAGAAGTGACGGCGACTGAGGAGACTTTAATAGAAGTCATCTCTAGTTATGAGCCCGAAAGCTGCTCAAACATTAAAGATAGTAGAGGTGCAGTTTGGTCATCTAAAAGAGTCTATTTTAACTGCTTTAACTCATTTGTAAACTCCTTCCATGTAAGGATTGAGAAAGAGACGGGGAGCAAATGCCCCCGGCATTTGCTTCCTCTCAGTTTATGCATAGTAATGCTTTAGGAATCGCCCTCTAATGGCTAATTCTCCTATACCATTACTATTTGCAATCCAATATGAACCATTGGTATAAGCCTTGTGCCTAATATAAGGGCCTTCCTGGATGCAATCAGGTTCCCTTTTCTTGATTGACAGACACCTATGACTTTTATTCATTACTTTCCTCATGATCCTCGGATCGCCTTGTTGAACGCTTTTGCTTTTTAATCCTATAGTGTCTGCCCAAATGACTTTGCTCAAATGATTACTTTCAGCGGATCCTAGATTCTATGTTTCAAGCGCCTTTGCACGGGCTTGGTTTGACTAAAGCAATGCCTGCGGTGCCTCTTGAGCATGCTCCGGTTGGAGCAGGGCCCATGCACCTTTATAGATCAACAAATCTGAAGATGCTTTAACACTTTCGCTTTTTCATCCTGCTTAAGTTAAATATTGACTTTCAGCAGATCTAGAATTCTATGTTTTAGGCGCCTTTGCGTAGGCTCTCCACCTTTTCTGAATTTCAACACTAATCATTTTTTGATAGCTTTATTTGTACTAATGTTACCTCTCAATACTTCTATTTGTCCACGTGTACAGGGTTTAAATGTGACGGAATGTGAAAATAGCTAGGTTCTAATTTTTACAGATCCCTAGCCTATCATTTCTCTAGTTTTACACAAAACCCTAGACGATTTTGTTAAGAGATATCTTTTCTTGTTTACCCCTTCTATCTTCGAGACATTATTGTTTCTCCTCTTCTCCTTTGATAACCCATCTTCATCTTTTATTCTCATTTCTGATTACCTTTATTCCTTATGGTTGTCGAGAGGTCTCATCCGTGTTTGTCAGAAAGTTTCATGGAGGCATTCCAACTCTATCCTTTGCCAGAGGGTATGAGTTGGGTGTTTCCAGAACCCACTGCCGTGCTATGGCATTCTCACAAAAACCTAGTTCCCATTTCTTTAGGTTCTCTTACGGCGGGATTTCATTTAGATTAGACCCATTTCATCTTTGCCCTTCTTCATGGCTATAATATTTTTCCAAGGCAATTGATCCCAAATAGCTGGCGTTATGTTGTGTCCTTTTGTTGTTGGGTCCACAATCTTTGAGAGATTTTTATTTTCACTTTTTTGATGTTTTCAATTATCTTTACCTTGAGGAAAGCTCCTCATTCCAACTATTATTTTATCTTATCCCAATGTTCCCTGGCATAAATTTTTTGTGCGAACTGCTAACCCAGATGATGATTGGAAAAGTCATTGGGCTTGGGTCAAGATTACTGGGGTTTTCCCTTTTCCATTAGTTTGGACGACTAGTCCTGTTTGCCCCTCAATTGCTCTTCCTCCTTTAAAGCAATATAGCTTGTATGTCATTAGGTATAGGCTAATGACTGTGGGCCTATTGCTAGTGGATGTTGTTTCCTTCGTAGACCATTGCCACCAGGCGGATTTTTCATGTGGCTTTCTTGGTGAAAAGGTTGTCACTCCAGATCCTCTTCCTTTTTTGTCTTCTTTGTTCCCAAACCTAAGATCTACTATAGAACGGGAACAAGACCTTTTGCCTTATTTCTACGTAACCCCCCACTCTACTACCACTCGTGCGTCCGCTTCCGTTACCAATCAAGCAGCTCCTCTGCCTCGACAGAGAATTAAAATGGTCACCTGGAAGCAAAAATTTCATGCTTCCACTAGTTCTGTTAGGAAGTAGTCACTGGCTTCGGATGTTCAATCGGAGTCACTAGAGGTTAATATTCCTTGCGAGGCTAGTCTCGTTGATCTCTCTTCTGGCGGAAGCACTTTACAAACTTCCACACCTTATTCTTCCTCCAGACCTGGTCAGGTCACCATAGCAAACACATCCACATCCTTTGTTCTTGAGGTAGCCACTAGGGAGTGGGTCCATTCTCTAGGGGATGTTAGTGGTTCTTCTAGAGGGGTAGTGTATTCCCCTTCTCTCCTACTAATCTCTTCCGATCCTTCCTTATTTATATGGACTTCCCCTATAATTCCTTTTTCGGATGGTTTTATCTTGCCTAGTTTTGGGCCTGTAGTCGGTGCCGCTTCGATGGAGGGTTCGAAGTTGACTGTGGTCGAGGGATCCACATAGGCTACTATTGAGGTGATGAAGAGGTCCCAGGGAGGCCAGCGGTTGCAAAGATGCAAGAAACTTTGGTGGTTGTTGAGGCATCCTCTTTTACTACTGCGTCATGTCCTTCTACTAATTTTACAAGTGAGTATCTCTCCTGCCCACTTTTTATATATATTATTGATAGAAGGTGCTAACATATTTCTTTGAAAGTGCTGACTTTTTCCTTTCAACCCTGTTGTAGGTTCATTTTCTTCTAACTAGCTGTCTAGTGCTCTAAAGCGTTCATACTCTGGCCTTAGCCTAGCTCCTCCTACTCAGCGCTTCCGATGAGAGGCTTCAAGTTCGAGTAGGCTGGCATCAGCTCTCGGATTCAGCTCCATTAGTGGGACCACTGCTTTCGTGAGTCAGAGCTCCTACCAACCTTTTGCTTTAGCTAGTGCCACTCCGAGGGGGAGGAGACCAAAACTATCCCTACTGGAGAAACTGATGATGGCGGCTATCTTTGTCACCAAGCTTGCCTGCCCCAAAGACCATTCCCAGGCTAATGCATGTAGTTGGGATGACTTGTTGGTGGATTCCACCCTCGATGTCATGCGGAATGCAATCAGAAGACAAGTCTTCATCAACTGGATGGAGATCGTAATGCAACAACTCGCAGCTGCTTAGGAGCAACGGGACACCGCTATCGCTGAGTTTTCTATTGCGACAGTGGAGTTAAAGGAGGAGTGGATCCATTTCAATGAACTGGAGGTGACCACTTCAAAGCTTGAAGCAAGGGAGGATGAGGTTCTGATAGGCCAAGACGCTATGGTGCTCGCAAAGGAGGCCGAGAATTCCCTTAAAAAGGTGGACGCTGAGCGTGATATTGTAGTGCTCGCATAGATAGAGGCCGAAGACTCTCTTAAGAAGGTTGAGGCTGAGCGCGACTCTACTATGGCGGCTATCGATGACAAGATGGAGCAGCTGGCCAAAGTGAAGGTAGAGGTTGCTGGGTGGGAGGAGTCTCTACGATAGGAGGCTTGCATGCTGAGAAAGCAGCATGTCATAGAGATCTCTCGGATCTGCCAGTTATGCTTGAAGCAACTGGCTATGAAACCTGATTGTTGAGAGAAGTGGCTTGAACAAATGGCTAACTATTTTAGGCAGGACTTTAATTCCTGTAAGAAGAAGATTTCTAGGAAATTTCTCAGAATAGATCTAGATAATATTCAACCAGATAGGGAAGATTTGTAATTATCAAACCTATGTGAAATGAAAAGATTTATTTTTCTTTTTGCACATTTCATGCATAGTGATAATTGAATATCTGCATATAGACTAGATCTTTTGAAAGACATTTGTAGAAGTTAAGAAAGGGGGAAGCAAATGCCCCTAGTGTTTACTCCTTCCCATCTTCATGCAAAGTAACGCATTAGGAAATGCCCATTAATAGGTAGTTCTCCTATGCCATTGCTGTTTGCAATCTTGTATGAACCATTAATGTAGGCTTCTTGGATAACGTAGGGCCCTTTCCATTTGGACTCAAACTTGCTTATTAACTTGCCACCTACCATTAGTTCGATCCATAGTTTGAGAACTAGATCACCTGGGCAATAAGCTTGGTATTTAACTGATCGATTATATGCCTTGGCCATGCGGGCTTGGTATAACTCAATCCTTTGTTTGGCTTGTAATTGCTTTTCATCCAAAGCATCAAGCTCTTCGAATCGTACTTGGCTTATTGATCTATTGTCAACCTTGAATGCGTTGCAATTCTTAGTGATGACAATTGCACTTCCAAGGGCAAGACCGCCTCTGCCCCAAAGACTAGAGAATATGGAGTTGCATTGATTGTTGTCCGATGAGTGGTGCGATAAGCCCAAAGCACCTCTGGCAATTTGAGATACCATTGTCGTTTGCTCTTATCTGCCATTCTTCTTATAAACCTTAGGATGGCCTTGTTGAATGCTTCCGCTTGGCCATTTCCTTGTGGATGATATGGTGTAGAGAACACATGTTTGATACCTTGCTTTTGATAAAACTTCTTCATTTCTTCATTCCTGAATGGAGTGCCATTGTTCGATGTAATCTGGTAAGGGTTGCCATATCAATACACAATCTTGAACTTGATGAACTTGATTACTTCTTTGGCTTTGACTTTCTTATATGAGTCAGCTTTTGCCCATTTTGAGAAGTAATCGGTTGCTATTAGAATGTAGGCATGTCCCTTAGAAGATGGAGGGTCGATTGAGCCAATAATGTCAAATCCCCACCATGCAAATGGCTAAGAGATGCTTGTCTGTACCAAATCTGATGGTGTTATGTGTCGAATATCCCCATGAAGTTGACATTGGAGACATAATTTGGCAAATTGCAGTGAGTCTGAAACCATTATAGCCCAATAGTACCCTAAGCATTTGACCCGCCTATATAATCTTTGACCAAATGGATGCCCACTGCATTCATTAGAATACACTTGCATGAGTGCATATTGAATCTCTTCCCCATTGAGACAACGGAACCAGAGTCCATCATATGCCTGACGATACAGTGTATTATTATAATACACATATTGAGTAACTCTTTTTCTTGGGGCTAATCTTTCTTGTGAGTTTTTTGGGAGAATTTCATATTGCAGGTAGTCGATGTATGGGGTTCGGCAATCATCTACCATTAGTTCCATGTAGGCTACACATTCCACTCGCTTAGTAGTCTCCTCATCACATGACTCGGGAATGAGGCTCTGTTGCTCAACTTTGACAATGACTTCTTGGCCTCCAGCAATGGCTAGAGAAAATGCTAAGTTTGCTAAAGCATTAACAATAGTATTCTCAGTCCTTAGAATATGACCAATGCTAACTTGAAAAAGTTGATCCAATAGCCCTTGTGCAATATCATAATATTGGCATAAACTGGGCTGGCAGACTTTATATTTAGTGGTTAATTATCGGACTACCAATTTCAAATCATTAAAGATATCTAGTTTTGTAATCCCAAAATTGAGAGCAATTTGAAGTCCTAATATTAGTGCCTCATACTCCACTTTATTGTTGGTGTAATTCTTTCCCAAGTAGAAACAATATGGGAGGATGTCTTTCTGAGGTGAGATAAGACAATTCCAATGCTAGCAATGACAAATTTAGTAGCACCATCGAAGTACATTTGCTAGGGAGTATTGACTTGGGCAATGAATATTTTCTCATTTGGCAAGTCTTCTTGCACAATGATTTCTTCATTGATTAGATGAGCTACTAAGAAGTCAGTCAGGACTTGTCCTTTCATCGCTTTTCGTGGGATAAAAATGATATCAAATTCCGACAATAGTAATGACCATTTTGCCAATCACCCTGATAGCATGGGACAAGTGATTAGGAATTTGAGTGGATCTGCTTTAGAAATTAAATGAATCTCACAAGTGAGGAAGTAATGTCTTAACTTTTGGGTTGCAAACACCAAGGCAAGGCATGTCTTTTTGATTGGAGAATACTTGCATTCTGCATCGATCAGCTGACGACTAAGATAGTACAATGCTTATTCTTTATTGTCTTGATTTTCTTGTGCGAGTTTTGCCCCCAGCGATTGCTCGCTTATGGAGATGTATAAAATAAGTGGTTTACCCTTGGCTGGTGCAACTAAGATCGATGGGTTGTGGAGCAATTCCTTGATGGTGTCGAAGGCTTTTTGGCAGGCTTTGTCCCAAACAAAGGCTGCATCTTTCTTTAGTAGACATTGAAATGACTGACATCTTCTTACTAAATTGGCAACAAATCTTTTGATATAAGATAACTTGTCTTGTAAGATTTTTAGGTCATCATTGAGGAACCAAGTTCAGACACAAATACGACTTCAAACTGGAAGAAATAAAGTTTAGACAAAGTGAGGCAGAATTTCGGACACCAGCAAAGATTCAGACAGAAGCGTAACCAAGTTTGGACACAAATAAAGTATGAAGTCAAGACACAGGAAGCTCAACAATATTTTCAATGAATCAGACTTGTTCGAAATCAGTCTTCAAAATTTATCTCAATCTAAAATTTAACTTTGGACACTACCGATTCATTTTTGGACAAAGCCAATTAGTCGTTTAGAAAGATGATTCATGCCTCTTCTCAATCCACAATTTAACTTTGGACATAGTGAAGTATTTTTAGACAAAGTTGAGTTATGTCTGTTGCAAGCTGAATGATAAACTTAATTCAAAATTATAGCTTTGGACAAAGTTGAAGCCTTCATACAATGAGAACCCACAAGAACACTTCAATAGGAAGAAATCTTAATAATTCGCACACATTTGATGAACGTCATTTTCTCCAACAGGCAGATTTTGAATCCCAGTTTGAAAGGAGTAAAGAGAGTTCATTCCAAAAAAAAAAAAGTTAGGAAGCTCGAGAAATTTTTTGAAAGAGAGTATATAGCATTTACTCAGATATTAAAGTTTTTCTTCCAACTCCATTGAGCAAAATGCCAATCTACATTCAAAGAATATTCTTTACAGGAGATTAAGGGGGTCTAATATATTCTATATTTATTGCAATACATTATTTCTGTTGCACTTTAATTCTATAAAAGATCATCTTGTGTAAGAAGAATTTTTATTATACATTGTTCTTCATTTGAGACAGCAAGTAGGGGGCTTGCTAGTTGTATATGTTTGTTGGTTAGCTTAGAAATCAACGATTGTAAAAGTTTGTTGGTGAGCTTAGAAACCAATAGTGTATAAGTTTGTTGGTGAGCTTGGAAACCAATGTGTATAAGTTTGTTAGTATGTTTGGAAACCAACCTATGTAAAGTTTGTTAGTTTGCTTGGAAACTAATGTGTGTAAAGTTTATTGGTGAGCTTGTAAAACCAAGAGGTGATTAGCAGAACCTAAGTGTAGTGAGTGAGGCTGACTTAGAAGAGGAATAGGTACCGTGTTATTGGCCAAACCTCTATAAAATACCTATGTCTATTATGTTGTGTGATCTATGTTCATTTATTTCAGCTCTTGATTTTTATTTGGCCAAAATTTTCAACGGCTCAATTCACCCTCCCCCCTCTCGAGCCACCATTTGAATGGGACCAACAAATTGGTATCAAAGTAGGCTTCGACAATTATTTTTGATAACTGGATACTTTTAACTGCTTAAAGTGATCCCTATGGTCAATACATTCCACAACACCATAACTAAAGGACAATGAACCACAAAACCCATTCTTTGAAGGCACCAATTATGGGTACTAGAAAATGCGTATGCAAAATTTTTTGATAGTAAAAAAAAATATTTCTGGCAAATCATTAAAGTTGACAAGACTGTTACAAACATATAAGATAAATACACTACCAAGGACATTGTACTAGTAGAAAGAGATGCCAAAGCTTAGAATTACCTCTACTGTGCAATATCACTTTCTAAGTTTTAAAAGATTTTTGCATGCGATTATAGCAAAGGAGATTTGGGACAATTTGAAAGTTGTACATGAAGGTACTAACTAGGTTAAGGAGACCAAAATCAATATCCTTATATAGAAATATGAAGCCTTCCACATGCATGACAATGAACCCATAGCAGAAATGTTTGGAAGATTCCAAAAGATCACCAACGGGTTGAAAGGTCTTGGAGAAAAATATAAAGAACCTAAAATGATGAAGAAGATCTTGAGATCTTTGGTAAGACAATGTATGGAAAAGGTCACAGCAATCCAGGAAGCTAGAGACCTAGACAAAATTAAAGTAGAGAACTTATGGGTTCCCTCATGACCCATGAAGTCCTCATAAAGCAGAAAGCTCTAGAAGAACCAAAGGAAAAAAAAACATCGCCTTAAGAGCTGAATTAGATGATGAACCTTAGAGTGAAGCTTCAACTAGAGGAGCAGAAAAATGATGATGACATGGTAATACTGAGAAGAAAATTCAAAACCATGTTTACGAAGAAAACTTGAAGCAATTCCAAAAATTTCAAAAATAAAGACAATAGAAAAGAAGTTCCCACCTACTATAACTATGGCAAACCTGGCCACATGCAGTTTGATTGCCAAGAACTTGACAAGAATAAAGGGTAACAACAACAGAAAATATAATAATTATAATAATAAGAGGAACAAAAATAGCAACAACAACAACAACAACAATAAGAACAAGAAGGCCCTTGCAACATGGGAGATGCTCGAAAACATGCTACATGAAAGTGCCAGTGATAGTGAGGATGAAGATGAAGCAAAATTCAGTAGAATGTCACCAATAAAAGGAGATAAAAAAGACTACCAAACTAGAATTAGCTTCATGGCCATCCATGAAGATGAAGTAATTTATGAATGTGAATCTCCTAGTTTTATAGAAGAATTAGAAAGTTTATATGCTGATTTCAAGGCTTTCAAAGTCAAATATAAGGAGACTAAAAAGGAGCTATTTCAAATGACCAATGAATGCTCCAAATTGAAAGATAAAAATAATTTGCTCAAGGGTAAATTACCTGGCATCAATGAACTTGAGCAGGTTAAGGTAGAGAACAATGCCCTAAGAAAGACCTTGGCCTCCACCTTGTTTAGAATGAAACCAAAGAATAAAGGTGGTCAACAACATAAGAAATAGACTTATAAATCTAGAAAAAAAATGAGGACCAAACAAACCATGGTTTGGATTCCTAAAATAGTTGTAGAAGTTGCAAATGTTATTTAGTCTCAAAACATTAGAGTAGTGGTACCCAAGAAGTAATGGGTTCCAAAATTTGCTGCCACTAACCCCCCGGACCCTTTAACAAATGGATAAAAAAAATTCAAGCCCGACCTTATCATAGGTGTATGAGAGCCACAAGAAACAACATGTGGTATATTAACAGTGGTTGCTCAAGGTACATGATAGGGGAGAAGGAGCTGTTCACTAAGCTGAAAGAGAAAAATGGTGCAATAGTGACCTGCAGAGATAATAGAAAAGGTAGAGTGGTAGTGATTGGTAAGGTTAGCCAACAATAATCTACTGTTATTTTTTATGTTTTATTAGTTAAGGTATTAAAGCATAATATTTTGAGTGTTAGCCAGTTTTATAATAGTGGATACAAGATTATGTTTGAATCTCATATTTGTTTAATCCAAGATTAGCATGACTCAATTGTAGTTCTAGGCAAAAGACATGAAAATGTGTATATTATAGACTTGTGTGATATCCAAGCTAAGTATCTTGTTAATCATGATGAGTCCTTGCTATGACATAGAAAATTAGGACATGACAACAAATACATGATATAAAGACTATACCAAAAAGATCTTTTAGTTAGCTTACCTGAACTGAAATTTGATAAAGGACAGTTGTATAATGCCTGCATGAGAGGAAAGCAAGCAAAGGAGTCTTTCAAATCAAACAGGGAGATATGCACAACTAAGCCACTTCAACTGTATATATTGACTTAATGAGACCAACAAGAATTAAAAATCTTTGAGAAAAATATTATACATATGTCATTATTGATGACTATAGTAGATAAACCTGGGTAATTTTTTTTTGCATCCAAAGATGAGACTTTTTCATTCTTTGAGATCTTTTCCAAACATGTGCAGAATGAATAAGGTTCTCATATAGTTGCCTTTAGGAGAGATCATGGTGGAGAGTTTGAAAATCATAAGTTCATAGCCTACTGCAAAAATAATGGAATCTTTCAAACTTTCTCTACACCAAGAACTATTGGTTTCCAATGGCTTAACCTAAGACGGGAGGGGTGAATTGGGTATATAAAAATTTATTACTTAACCCCTTGTTAGACCATTTCCCTCTTCTCATGATTGTGTGTGATGCATTATAAGATAAATAATGAAAATAGTAAAGTGCATAAAAGATAAAACAAGAAAGCAAATACACACACATACAACACAATTTTTATAGTAGTTTGGAAACCCTGTCCCTACATCCACTCTTTCAAGAGCACACACTCATTGTGCCTTGGGTTCCACTATATCCCATGTAATGGAAATACAAAGTGCTCCCAGCACTCTTCTAGTTTTTACGAGTTCACCAAGAAACTCACTGGTTTCGAATATCACCAACAAACTTGTTGGTTTTCTAAAGCTCACCAACAATGCATACAATATGGTTTTCACGAGCTCACCACAAACTCATGGGTTTCAAAGATCACTAGCAAACTTGTTGGTTTTCTATAGCTCATCAATAACTATCTGGTTTTCAGATTAACCAGAAAGCTGACACTTTATAAATTGTTACAATGAAGCACAAGGTAAGATATGATCATTTACAACTCTAACAACACAGAAGGATCTTCCCAAAATGTAAAACCAATGGTCATAAACATTTATAGATTTACGATCATAAAGGATAGGTGACAGTTTAAGCTCTTATCCATGGGTAGAAGAATTTGCATAATTTCAAGCACATTTGAAAAGCTTTCCTCCACCACCTTTGAATTATCCCATCTCTTCTCCTTAAATAACTCTCTTGAAAACTTGACCATTGGAGGAAGATGATCTTCATTGAATACAGAGATGAAAGTAGATGAGTGGAAATAAATGTACAAGATCATTCTGATAATATCCTATTTGAAAATGCCATCTTTTAATTAATTAGCACGTAGAACCTTGAAGCAATTCATTCACCTTTAATGGATTGTCTGTTTTTACCATCCAAAAAGGTTGTTGACTACTTGGAAGAATATTATTGCAAAATCTAGTTGCTGCAGAGTGTTGAATTTTTGATATTTGAAAACAACAAACTTTTACTATAGTAAGTTACTGTAGTAGCATTACTATAGCAGGTCACTGTAGCACCACTTCGTCTAAAATAAGTAGCAAACAAATTAGCTAGTTTTGTTTTCTGATACTATAATAAGTTATTATTACAAATCACTATAGCAGTGCTTCGTCTGTTATTTGTCTAAAGCATTAAACGAATATCTATCTGTTGGTACTACAGTAGTGTTACTATAGCAACATTACTGTAGTAGATTACCATAGCAACGCACCACTTTGTTTGTTACTCCATCTACTGATCACCTGAAACTTTGTCTGTTGTACCATAGCAGAGTTACTATAGCATCATTACTGTAACATGTTATTGTAGTAATCGTCTATTGCAATTTATCTGTTGACTTTGTTTGTTACTTTAAACTTCATCTTCCACTTCGGCTATTGCTTCGACTTACACAAACTTTGTCCTACACTTCGTCTATTACTTCATCTTAAACAAACTTGGTCTTCCACTTTGTCTTAGATAATCCACTTTGTCTGTCACGAACCTGTAGTTGAAAATTTTTGCACTTTTTCTACATTGTTAACTTGATATTTTTCATTATACATTTATCCATATATAATATACTCAAGTTGAGTATTGATAAATCATTTAAGCAAAATTTCTTTTTCATATAAAGAATATATTCTATGAAGCACACTTATCAAAATATATTCATCCCCATATGATTTTCACAAGTTGCAGAACATGGATAAATCACATATTGTATTTTTCATTGTAAATCACAATATAATTATCCATATGAAATTTGCATGAGTTGTAAAGCATGGATATGTACTTTGAATCATGATTTTGTATCTATAAGCTCATTTAAACTTAATTCTTTTTTATCCAAGAAGATATCTTTTTAAGGCACTTTTAACTTATGATCCAAGGTATGATAAACAAGGTTGAAAATAATATAGATCTTTATCATTTCCCTTCTAGACTTATATCAAGATGTATATGCTTTCATAAATGATATTCCAATAGAGTACGCATATTTTAAGAATATCTTTCTATATTTCAAGCTTTCTATACTAGAAGCATCATTAGCATAACTAAGTCTTAAGATAAGTTTTATTGTCATCAGCTAATAGCAAACTCCCCCTATCTAATTGAAATGTGTAATCCTATGGAGTTTGATAAAGATAGGTTATGATATCATCCCAATTTCTTAAACAAGTCTTTCTACATTTTCTCCCCCTTTTTGTTAGCATAAAAAAGATATATGAAATCAATGAGATATGTCTCCCCCTTAATAACTAGAAGGTAGGATAGGTAAATGCAATTAGGAGTATGGTATTGGATCAATACTTTCATCCAAAATATTCTGCTATCCTTTGTTGTATCAAATCACATAGAGCATAAGCACAATCCATTCTTTCCCAAATTTTATTTTGTTCCAAACTCTCCCCCTTAAGGTTATGACTCACAAATCTACATATTTCTCCTCATGTCTTGTTGGGTTCGTAAGAGTTCACAACCACATATAGATCTTGGTTCTATGCAAAGCATAATTATGAGCATGTGATATAATTAGTTTTCAACAATATAAAGGACAGATTCATGTCATAAGCAACATCCAAATTGTAATTGAAGTTTTGAAGATATATAAATAGTTTTCAAGCATGCATGAATTGATATATCATTTCAAGGATGCATCGAAATTATAATTCTCAATTAAGCAAAAAGGGCACTAAACTGACAATCATATTTCACAAAGAAATTATATAAGAAACTTTGCCACATCTTTTCAAGAATGAAAATACCAAGTTTTAATCAGAAAAGTTGACAAACACACATCATTTCAATCATTCAATAGTTATGATATTACAATGCATGATCTTAAATATTGTGTTTGTTTTTCTCATTAGTTTGATGTTGTTCAATGATGGCAACACTGAATTTTTCTTAATTCAGATTGAGATTTCTATCATTTTATTCATTAGGTGATGCTTTGTACAACCTAATTTTCTTATGTTCCCTTTTAAGATGGTAGACTGAGAAATATAACTATGAAGGTAAATTATGTTTACGCCTTTCAGATTTGTTTATAGATTTCTACAGACAAATCAATAGATAAAGTCAATTCGTCTATTGTGAAAAAACTTTATCTGCGCTATTAAGTGTTATCTATAACTTACAACAAACAAACCAACAGACAAAGCTAATTTGTTTGTTGAACAGGAAGAAAAGAACTTCATCTGTACCTTAACAATTTGTCTGTTACTTATCTCATAGACAGACTAGAAAATGAAGTAAAAGCACTTTAAATCTCTAAAGAAAGGTGCTCAACATTTCTCAGCTCTTTACATAGCACACCTTAATATGATATACAGTGAATTGAACATTTCTTAGGCTTTCTCAAGTTCCTTGAATTCACATGCTTAGGAATTAGGAACTTTTCAAATAAATCTAAACTTTGGATCATCAAAAGCAATTAAATTTCAGTGCTTAATCTAAGGGTGTTCCAAATCTAAAAAATTCTTCTTTAATTCATATGAGATCAGATTTGCAATTATTTCTACTTGTAAGGCATCTCATTATGAAACTTGAATAAAGTGGGGCAATCTGAAACAAATATCACTTTTCATGCTCACTCAAACCATACTCATTCAATCATCTTAAGAAATTCATGAGCCCTTTTTATATCCTTATATGCACAATATTTCTTTTACAAATCTATTCATACCAAAATTTATGGACCTCACTAGTTCAACAAATCATCCAAGAATTACGTTTTAGTATTCAACATAGGATTTGATCTCCAAAGAATTTTATCAATGCAAAGTGGCATATTTAGGCAACTACTAATACTTCTAGATTCCGATTTGGAAATTATGTTAAACATCAATGTTGTACCCTTTATTATTATTTTTTAATACATTAATAATCACATAATTCTAATTTTTTATGAGAAATTTAGGGCTAGAAGACTGCAACTATCTCCAGTAGCTAAAGCTTAGTTTGAAATTTTATTCTGTCAAAAAAGGCATCATTTTGAGGCCCAATGACTCATATAAGGAGGATGATTCAATAAAAGTGATAAAAATAAAATCTGTATCCCTTTAAATTATATATCCAAGGAATTAAGAATTACCTAATTTTGAATTTATATAAGAAAGTTATGATCAAAATACTAAAGATTGCTCCAGATGATGTGAAAATTGCCAAAAATAGTTTGGGATTAAATAGACTCACATATTATTTGAATTTCCCTATTATACAATTTCAAGATGTATATGCTCAAACATTCTTATAAACATTATGGTCATGAATGGTGGGAATAATGAATAAGATGCAGTAATTCATGACATAAGCATAACTTTTAAGCATTCATAAAGATTTAAATTATTTTGTTAATTATTTCAATCTTGGGGATTCAAGCTATAATGATGATTACAAAAGGAATGGCTAGACATAGAATGCCTATTTGAGATTTTAAACCATGAGGTTTCCCAAACAGGATTGACTATGCCTTGGGACTGTAATTATATTAAGGATTAGTAATTTTGCGTATCATTTTTAAATTTTCAGAATGATTTAGTTAAGAAATAATGAATTCATATCCATTCAAACCCAAAGTAGTTAGATGTACATTTCAGGAGCAAGAAGAATGTGTAGTAGTAAAATACATTTATTCAATGTGCTTATCAATCAAATATATATCAAGTTTGGCAATCTTATCTCTTTTGTTACTTCCTTTTTCAATTTCTCCATTTGAGCTCATAAATGATGATGCCAATCTTGACTCTTCATTTCAACGCTTGATTTTCTTTCTTCAGCTTGAAGTTTTTAGATTGAAAAGATGATCTTGTCTTCTCATTATTCTCCTTCTTGTTAATTTCAAGCTTTTCCTGCATACACTTGAGAGATTCTTGCACTTTTTCTTTCATTAGTAAAATCAAATAGATGTGATCTTTGTGTAGCAACTTAAAGAGTGCAATTCCTTTTTATCACAAAATAGTATGCAGTTAATAATCTAGACTGCTTAGCAAAATAGAATGCACTTCATCATTTTGAATGGATTATTCATTACTTAACCTGTTTGCTTCTTATACAAATATTTTTCTAGTGTTAATCCCAGGTTATAGAAAACCCAAGAGAGGAGGGGTGAATTGGGCACTTAAAAAATTATTTATCAACCCGTTTAGGATTACTCTTCTCTCTAGCAATCAATCACTCAATCAACAAATGCATAAAATAAATAAGACACAATAATTTTTATAGTGGTTCAAGTAAACACTTTACTCCACTCCTCCAAGAACACTTTTTTCTTAATGTCTTGGGTTCCACTATTCCTAATAGTAGAAATACAATACTGCTCCCAGCACTCATCTAGATTCTAGTCTAGGGGCCTTAAACAAGTGTTCCTGACACTCTTTTAGATTCTAGCTTTAAGGGACGCATTCACAATGCTCCCAGCACTTTTTTAGATTTTAGCTCTAGGGGGCATGAATAAATAGCTCTTGTCTGCACTCAGACAGTCACAACTCTTCTTGAGTCTAGTCTCAACCACCAGTGCAAGAAACTTTACAAGAAATGAATATCAAAAGTTTAAGTATAGGAATTTCTTAGTAAGCATAGGGGAAGGTTTTTGAAAGTTGAATGCAAAAGTAAATGATCTTCCCAAAGGTATTTGAGAGCCTTCAAAGAAAAATTGAGGAAGGTTTGAATATAAGGCTCTTGACTCTTGAAGGATTGTAGAAGGTTTAGCTTAGATCAGTAAATATTCTCAAGAGGATTTTGAATGATTTTCTCAATGCTTCGTTAGTTCCTCTTGCTCCAATGATACTTAATTTATAGTTGCTTTGAATTCTAGTCGTTGGTGGTAGGTGAGCTCTATTAATAACAAAGGATGTTTTGATTAGCATATTTTGAATTTTCTAATTTTTTCTTAATCCTCATATGCGGGAATGCTTGCAGTCCTAACCTTAGAGAAGATGATTTCTAGTTTCTCAATAAGCCCTGATCGAGGTATTACTGCAATGGCTGCTTCTTTCATCAATATAGAAAGATCGTTATTACTGCTGAGGGAAGACCAATTATTCGTTCTGACTGTTGCTCATCTTTTACTTATGATAGATGAAGTGTCTTTCTAACTGTCAAAAAGACAAAGTTCCTTTGTCTGTATCTTCCGTAAAAGGTAGAGGAATCATCCTATCTATTCCTGCCAGACGAACCAACCGTTCAAGTTATTTGTCTGTTGCATCATAAAGGCACAGATGTCTTGTTGCTTTAGTGCTTCATCTGCTGGGTTTTCCTATTGTAAGTAATAGACGAAGGTTGGATCAAAGATGGTTTTCTTCACACCTTCATCTGATGGAATATTTCTCCACTTTGTCTGTTAATGGCAGATAATCACTGACAAATTCTTTGCTCTGCCAGATGCTCCTTGCTTCTTCTGCTTCATCTGTCTTCAGCAGACGATCATTAGCTCACTTATGATAGATGAAGTTTTTGCTCTGCCATATGATTCTTGCTTCTTCGCTTTGTCTGTTGATGGCAGATGAATTTTTTTGTTCTGTTAAAAAGATCTTCACTTTTTCTGCCTTTGTCTATTCTCATCAGATGGCCATTGGCATAACTGTGGCTTGCTTATGATTGATGAGAACTATTGTATACATACTATCTTGCATCCATTAGATATAATTTTCCATTTTGACAAACGAATGGAAACATCCAAGGTCTTTTTATTCATGCTTTGTTTGTTAAAATACTTTGTCTTCTGCTTCTCTAATTGGTCAAGCCTTGTTGCCATGAAATATGTTTTCTGTGCTTATTATTCTTTAAGACCTGCAACTTGATTCTGCATGCTGAAATCTTGATAACAACCATTAGTACATAATCTTTAATCAAGTTTTGTTGTTATTGAAACTATGCATTCATGTCAACATTCTCCCCCTTTTTGATGATTACAAAACTTGTATAAAAATTATCTCATCAAAGATAATCTCCCATTAAATGTATGCAGATAAAAAATATTTGCAATGTTTAATCATTCCACAAGTTGCCATCTTCTGATGTTTCCTTTTCTTGTTTTATATATATTCTCCCCCTGATTATTTAGAATATATTGTCCCCCTGATTAGTTAAATATTATGCAGTTTTATATTCCCTTTTTGATTTTGAGATAATTTCCATATTCTTTCTTCCCCTTTTGTTCATAAACAAAAAGACATACCCTCTCCTAGTAAGATACACACATAAATAGAAGTAGCCAGAAAATAATGAAAAGATTTCATTTCATTTTAGTGCAGATAAAGCTACATAATGAAAATGATGACAAGAAGACAAACACTCATCTCGCATTTAAAGAGCAGGAGAGGTTGTGTGTGAGACTACTAACGAGTTGGAGGGTAGGGTGAGGAGACCTTTGCATCACGGATGATACAAAGTTTCAAGGAAGGAAAGAGGAAAAGGAGATGATGATGAAGCTATTGGAGCTTCCTTTCCCCTCTCTTCAAGGGCCCCAGCTAATGATGGGGTTGGATCCAGGGGAAAAAGTGGTTAAGATATAAATTATAAATTTGAAAGTCACATCTTGAAGAGAAATGCTACTGATGGTAAAGATGATCTGGAGCATTGTTGCGAATAAAAGCTATATCATCCCAGCAAGAAAAGTGAGGGAGCTTCCTTTGGTGCTTCAATTTCCACCACTTGATGGGCTTCCTACTAGATCTTGTTCCTAAAAATCCTTCCTTGAATTTCTTCATTGTTATGGTGTAGAGAAAGACTACTGGTTGTGGTTTAAAATAGATTGAATGTGGGGTTGTATGAGGTGATTGATATGATATTTCAAAAAGGAGAGAATAGCTCATGGTAAAAATAGAATTGGAAGCGATAACCATAGCTATAAGTTAATTTTGTGTTCTCAACCTCGGGAAATAATCTTTAGACAAAGTGCGAATGGAGCACTTGATACGAATAACTCACTTTGTTTGAGACGAAGTCTAGTCTTAAGAAAGCATATTCAGCATCGCAATTTCAAGCATAGAAACATTAGAGATTTCACTCTCGTATCATCACATTAGTCATACTCAATTCTCCTCTAATGTTGCAAAAGGTGACTAATGATAGTGGCTTAGTAAAATATCACCAAGTTGAGCACTTGTGGGCATATATTCTACATATATCATGTTTTTCAACATGATCTCTAACAAAGTGGTGCCTGATATCTATATGCTTAATTCTTGAATGTAAAATTGGATTCTTTGTTAAGCATATAGCACTAGTGTTATCACATTTAATGGATATGTTTCTATAGCTTAGTCCATAATCGAGAAGTTATTGTTTCATCCATAACAATTAAGCGCAGCAACCTCTAGCTACTATGTATTCAACTTCTACTGTAGAGAGAACAACACTAGTCTATTTTCTAGAGAACCATGATACTAAATTATTTTCTAAAAATTGATAGGTTCTACTAGTACTTCTTCTATCGATTTAGTATCCTCCAAAATCTACATTGGAAAATCTAATGAGTTTAAAATCAGTTCCTTTGGGATAATAAAGTCCTAGATTTAGTGTGTCAGCCAGATACTTAAAAAATTTATTTCATTGCAGTAAGGTGAGATTCTCTGGGACTGGATTGAAATCTATCACATAAGCATACACTAAAGAGAATATCTAGTCTAGATGTACTAGAAGAGATCCAATCATACTTCTCTATAGTTTTTGATCTACTAGTTTACCTTTTTCATTCTTGTCCAGCCTTGTTGAAGTGCTCATCGAAGTGCTTGCTGCCTTAACTTCTTCCATTTTGAATTTCTTTAGCATCTCTCTAGTATATTTCTACTGGCAAATATAATTTCTATAATCTCTTTGCTTGATTTGCAATCCAAAAGAAGTAATTCAGTCCTTCCATTATACTCATTTCAAATTCAGCTTGCATGATCTTTAAGAAATTTTGACCGAGTTTTTCATTAGTTACTCTAAATATAATGTTATCCACATAAATTTGAACTATCAAGATATCTTTGCCAATATTTTTTATTAACAGAGTAGTTTCAACCTTTCCTCTCTTGAATTTATGATCACTTAAGAATTTGCTCAACCTTTCATACCAAGCTTTTGGAGCTTGTCTTAAATGATACAACACCTTGGTGAGCTTATAGACATGATTGGGTTGATCATTTTTCTCAAAACCAGGAAGTTGATCTATATACACTTCTTCACTTAAATATCCATTTAGAAATGCACTCTTTACATTCATCTAAAATAACTTAAAGTTCTTGTATAATGCAAAAGCAAATAGCATTCTAATGGCTTCTAATCTAGCTACAGGGGCATATGATTCTTTAAAGTCAACTCCTTTTTAAGAGTATCCCTTAGCAACTAATCATGCCTTATTTCTTACAATTAACCCACTCTCATCCAGTTTGTTTCTAAATACTCATTTAGTTCTGATTACATCAACATTCTTTGGTTTTGGAACTAATTCCATACTTTGTTCTTTTCAAACTGGTTAAGCTCTTCTTGCATTGCTATAATCCAATTTTCATCATTCAAGGCTTGATTAATGTTAGTTGGTTCTATTATAGATATAAAGGCATAATGACCATAAACATTTTATATAAACCTTCTTATTTTGACACCTTCATATACACTGCATGTCTTCCCATGTTTTAACTATAATTTGCTTTCTAGGACGTACAGTAACAAATCTCAAATTAATAGGAGGTTAATAGGGAACATTACCTACTCTTATTTTGAACTTTCTATGTCATCACCTTTGGTGCCATTCTCTTGATCCTTCAATTTGAACTTCTTCATATTTTTTGCAACTTCATCTTCATTACTATCACATTCCTTTCTCGGGGTTATATTTGCTTCATCAAATTTAATATGTATGGGCTCTTCTACAACCTGTGTTTTCTTAATGTAGACTCTAAATGCTCTACTATTGGGAAAGTAACCGAGAAAGATAGCTTCATCGCTCTTTGGATCAAACTTTCCAAGGTTATCTTTTCCATTGTTCAGCACATAGCATAAGCATCCAAAGGGACGGAATATGAGATGTTTGGTTTTCTTCCTTTCCAAAACTCATATGGGTTTTCTTTAAAATTGCTCTTATGGTAACCTTGTTCAACACATGGCAAGTAGTACTAACTGCTTCTCCCCAGAATCTTTTAGACAATTTACTTTCATTCATCATGGTTCTTACCACTTCCTGAATTATTCAATTCTTTTTTTCCACAACTCCATTTTGTTGAGGAGTTCTGGGGGATGAGAAACTATAGTGAATTCTTTTTTCATCACAAAAATCAATAAATCTTATATTCTTGAATTCACCACTATGATCACTGCGGATGGATATAATAGAGATTTATTTCTCATTTTGGACTAGCTTTCAAAAAGTATAAAATATTGAAAATGTTTTGTCTTTTCTAGTCAAGAGAATTACCTATGTAAATCTAGAGTAGTCATCTATTATTACATGTATGTATCTTTTTCTTCCAAGTGTGACTATGTCTGATGGTCCAAATAAATCCACATGCAATAGTTCTAAAGGTCTGGATGTAGATACTTTATTTTTACGATGGAAGCATACTTTGGTCTGTTTTGAAAATTGATAGGATTTGCATATTTGATTTTTTTCATAGTTTAATTTTTATGGACCAATCATGAGATCCATTTTCCACAAAGATTTGATATTTGACATATTGATATGTCCCATCCTCTTTTGTCATACCCATAGATCATCTTTGACTGAAATTAAGCATTTTCCAACTATATCATCCAGTCGTACTAGATAAAAATTCCCATGCCTTTTTTCACTAAATAGTAGATCTTTATCTATACTGAATACATTACATGTAAATGGTTTAAACACTACTTTGTGATCCTTATAACATAATTGACTGATTCTCAGCAGATTGTGCTTGAGTCCTTCTACATATAATACATTCTCTATGCATACATTGAATAAACCATAAAATTTACCTATTCCCTTGATAAGGCCTTTATCATTGTTGTTGAATGCTACTGTTCCTCCATCTAATGGCTTTAATTCTTTGAATATCTTTTTGTTCTCAGTCATATGTCTTGAACAGCTACTATCCATGAACCATGCATTTCCTGACGTAGTTTTGAGACTTACCTGCATTCAAAGCAAATTTTCTTCTTACATTGTTGGTACCAAAGTATTAGGTCCAATGATGTTAGTGGAAATGTGTGTGGTATAAGTATATGTTCATTCCTTGCATTTCCATCTCATCTTAGCACCTTTTGCTTACATCTTTTTAGCATAACGATCATATACCTTATGTCCAATTTTGTTGCAAGAATAGCAAATATTTGAGAGTCTAGTAGATGCAATATATTCCACTAGTTTCTTTATCTAGGGATAATTCATGAGTCTTCTAATGTTTGAATAGTTCTCTCTTTCTTCTATGAGGTTCACTCCCTTGGACCATCTAACAAATTTTTGTAAGTTTTTATCATTTAACTGTTCACAACCAAGTCCTTTTTGCTAGTTTGACCAGTCACTCTCATAAATTTGGTCACAGACTCTCCTGGATTGGAGAATTTACTCAGCATATTGTTTAATATTTACATCTATATCTTTAGATCTCCAACTTCCTTTTGTAGAGATAAATTTCATTTTTCCAGAATGAAACTTACTTTGATAGTTGCATCAAAGTGTCTTTTCTTTTGAGTAAATTTTTTGGCTAAGTGATTCAAACTCATCGAAGAAAGATTTGTATGATTGTTGTAACTCATCAATTTTTTTACATTTGACACAAGCGCTATTTGAGCTTGAAGAATCAGAACTATAAGAGTAGTAAGAGTTTACCTCTATTTCTGGATCTATTATGCATTGTTCTTTGATAGTGGTTTGATTTGTCGATTCATTCTCCATCTAGGCCATGCAATATATTCTTGCAAGATGTCCAACTTCATTGTTATATTTCTCACTTGAGCTGGTTCCTAATGATTCTTCATCATTCACATACATTCCGTTGGCTTAGTTTCTTGAGGACTTCTTGAAGTATTTCTTTTCTTTTTTGTCATCCTTCTCATTCATATTTACTTTTTCTTCATTAGGACATTAAGGAGACATGTATCCGATCCCTCCATATCTATAGCATGTAGGAAGATCCTTCTTTCTTTCAGCCATTTTCTTTTGTTGTCTAGGCTGTCTCCTTGAAGAGCTGCCTCTCCTGCTTCTTGCAAACTTTTTGAAATATCTGGCCAACATAGTCATATCATCTTCAAATTTTGATGCCGAATCACTGTTGCTTTCTTTGGTTACTTTTAGAGCAATACTTTTCTTTGGCTTTGTCAACTCCTCCCTTTTGTTCTTAATCAGCTTGTGTGACATCAATAAGCTGATAAGATCATCAAATAGAAGAGTGAATAGATCCTTTGCTTCCTCTATTGTTGTAATCTTCTAGTTACACAATTCTGGTAGCGCCCTTAGTATTTTCATTACCTGTTCAAAATTTGTAACTTCTTTTTCCAAATCTTTCAAAGCATTAGTAACTTTAGAAAAATGAGCATACATTTCAGATATACTTTCTCCTTCCTTCATCATTTTCTAATTCTCCTATCAATATATTTTTTCTGGTTCCCTTGACTTCTGAGGAACCTTCATAAATAAACACTAATTTATCCTGTATATCTTTTGCAGTAATGCAGGAGGATACTCTATCAAACTTAGATGAGGATAGTCCATAAAATAAAGAGTTCACAACCTTTGCATTATTTTGAACTAAGGTGGCTTCCCCTTTGGTCCATGCATCTACTAAAATAGTGGGAAGAGTGATTTTGACTTTAATAGCCCTCTAAGATTCTATATCATTGGCTATAATAAAGTGCTTCATCCTTAACTTCTAGTAAGCAAGGTTAGTTCCATCAAATAGAGGTGACCGGGTGGACAATTACCCCTTAGTGAATATTTGTAATGAGGATGGTGGGTTTGCCATTGGATCACTACAAGTGTTTATATAGCTTGGTTTAATGCCACTTTTTAGTCCCGAAGGTTAGGAAAAACCCAAGAGGGGAGGGGTGAATTGGGTATTTAAAAAAATTATTTCTCAACCCCTTTAGGATTACTCTTCACTGTAGCAATCAAACACTCAATCAACAAATGCACAAAATAAATAAGACACAATGATTTTTATAGTGGTTTGAGTAAACACTCTACTCTACTTTTCCAAGAACACTTTTCTCTTAATGTCTTGGGTTCCACTATTCCTAATAATAGAAATACAATAGTGCTCTCAACACTCTTCTAGATTCTAACTCTAGGGGGCCTAAATAAGTGTCCCTAACACTCTTTTCGATTCTAACTTTAGGGTGTGTAAATAAGTGTCCCCGACACTCTTCTAGATCTAGCTCTAGGGGGTATATTCACTATGCTCTCGGCACTCTTCTGGATTTTAACTCTACGGGGGCATGAATAAATAGCTCTTGTCTACACTCAAACAGTCTCAGCTCTTCTTGAGTCTAGTCTCAACCACTAGCTCAAGGAACTTTACAAGAAAAGAATATCAGAAGTTTAAGCATAGGAATTTCTCAAAAAGCCAGGGAAAAGTTTCTGAAAGTTGAATGCAAAAGTAAATGATCTTGCCAAAGGTAGTTAAGAGCCTTCAAAGAAAAGCTAAGGAAGGTTTGAATGTAAGGCTCTTGACACTTGAAGGATTGTAAAAGGTTTAGCTCAGATCAGTAAATGTTTTCAAGAGGATTTTGAATGATTTTCTCAATGCTTCATTAGTTCCTCCTGCTCCAACAATGCTTCATTTATAACTACTTCGAATTCTAATTGTTGGTGGTAGGTGAGCTCTATTAATAACAAAGGATATTTTGATTGACGTATTTTGAATTCTCTAACTTCTGCATAATCCTCATATGCTAGAATGCCTGCAGTACCAACCTTGAAGAAGATGATTTCTGGAATCTTAATAAGCTCTGGTCGAGGTATTAATGGTTGCTTCTTTCATCAATATAAAAAGATCGTTATTAACGTTGAGCAAAGACTAATGATTCATTCTAACCATTGCTCATCTTTTACTCATGATAGATGAAGTATTTGTCCAGCTGTCCATAAGACAAAGTTATTTCATCTTTATCTTTCGTAAGTGGCAGACGAATGATCTTTTCTATTGCTATCAGACAAATCAACCATTCAAGTTCTTTGTCTATTGCATCATAAAGGCATAAATGTCTTGTTACTTTAGTACTTTGTCTATTAGGTCTGTCTATTGTAAGTAACAGACGAAGCGTTGGATCGCAGATGGGTTTTCTTCATGCCTTCATCTCATGGAATATTTCTCCGCTTTGTTTGTTAACGGCTGACGATCACTGACGAATTCTTTGCTCTGCCAGACACTCCTTGCTTCTTTTGCTTTATCTGTCATTAGTAGATGATTATTAACTCACTTGTGATAGACAAAGTTTTTGCTTTGCCATATGATCCTTGCTTCTCCACTTTGTTTATTGATGGCAAATGAAGTTTTTTGTTTTGCTGAAAAGATCTTCACTTTTTCTGCCTTTGTTTGTTTTCATTATATGACCATTGGCATAACTATGACATGCTTATGATAGATGAGAAATGTTTTATACATATTGTCTTGCATCCGTTAGGTATAATTTTCCATTTTGACAGACGAATGGAAACAACCAAGTTCTTTTCATTCGTGCTTTGTCTGTTACAACACTTTGTCTTTTACTTCTTTACTTACTCAAGCCTTATCATCATGAAATATATTTTCTATGTTCATTTTTCCTTAAGACCTACAACTTGATTCTATATGCTAAAATCTTGATAACTACCATTAGTACATAATCTTTGATCAAGTTTTATTTATCATTCAAACCATGAATTCATGTCAACATCTAGGTGTCTCTAAAATTCTGTTTCAATTTGTGTTTTAGTTTGTATGATGAATTCATTTGATTTAGGTTGTTCTAAACTAAACTTTAACATTCTATTCATATACAAATAATATCATATCAGAAATAGGTGAGTAAATGTATTAAGTATGGATGATAAAAGAATACAATAGAGTTTGGGTATGACTTGCCATACTTGCACTTACCTTTCCTTTGTCTCTAGCTTCTTTAAATATCTTCTTAATCTAATATTAAGAAGCCATTTATCATTTGATGGAGCTTGATAGATTTTCTTTATTTTTGTTCACTTGCTCTAAATCTTTGCTTTTTGTTAGAAGTCCACTTTCACAGATTTGGCTTTCTTCATTCTTTTCTTTCTCTGCATCACTTCCTACCAAATCTTCTTCTTTAATCTCAATCTCTTCTTGAGATTTCTTTATCTTAAACTACATTTGTTGTTTAATCTATAGTGCTTCAGCTTTCACAGATTGACCATCTTCCTTGTCTTCTTCTTTGTCTTCATTTTCTACACTTAATTCAATCTCAGTAAAACTTAAGTACAAATCAATTTGCCCCTCAAAAATTGTTTGTAACCTGTCCAAATTTTTTCTTGCGTTCTTATAGGTTAATGGAGTAAGGTATTCATAGCTTTAACATTTTTTTTGCTTTGCTCTTACTTCATCCTCACTTATACCAATGAAAATGATTTTCCAAACCTGAAGGATATTGGCCTTAAGATGTATTTCCAATCTCCTCTTCCATTGTGCATAATCGGATCCATCATATATAAAAGTTGGGAGGTGGAGTATCCTTTGCAGAATATAGAGGATAATAGTATTGGGTTAGCCATGCGGATCTCTACAATTAGTTATGCTGCCCGCTTTGATATCACTTGTTGGTTCCTGAAGTATGACTTAACCCAAGAGGGGAGGGGTGAATTGGGTATATGAAAATTCATTGCTTAACCCCTTGTTAGACATTTACCTCTTCTTGTGATTATGTGTGGTGGATTGTAAGATAAATAATGAAAATAATAAAAAGTATGAAAGATAAAACAAGCAAGCAAACACACAAACAAACAATATGATTTTTATGGTGGTTTCAAGAACCCTATCCCTACATCCACTCTTTCAAGAGCACACACTCATTATGCCTTGGGTTCCACTATATCCCATATAATGGAAATAAAAAGTGCTCCTAGCACTTTTTTGGTTTTCATGAGCTCACTAAGAAACTCACTGGTTTTGAAGATCACCAACAAACTTGTTGGTTTTCTAGAGCTCGCCAACAACTCATACAATATGGTTTTCATGAGCTCACCACAAACTCATTGGTTTCAAAGATCATAAGCAAACTTGTTGGTTTTCTAGAGCTCACCAACAACTCTCTGGTTTTCAGATTAACCAAAAAATTGATACTTTATAAAGTATTACAATGAAGCTTAGGAGAAGATATGATCTTTTGCAGCTCCAACAATATAGAAGGACCTTTCCAAAATGTAAAAGCAATGGCCATAAATATTTGTAGATTTAAGCTCGTAAAAGATAGATGATGGTTTGAGCTCTTGGCCATGAGTGAAACGATTTGCATAAGTTTAAGCATATTTGAAAAGCTTTCCTTTACCACCTTTGAATTGTCTCATCTCTTCTCCTTAAATAGCTCTCTTGAAAACTTGACCATTGGAGGAAGATGATCTTCCTTTAATGCAGAGATGAAAGTAGATGAGTAGAAAATAAAAATAGAAGGCCGTTATGATAATCTCCCATTTGAAAATGTCATCTTCTAATTAATTCTCATATGCTTAGAGCCATTCTACGGTGCCGACCTTAACATAGAAGAAGGTGAATAGCTGGTTCAAGCAACTGACAAATGAGGAATTGATGCAACTCTGACTTGATTCATGGTTTTGTAAAGAAGATAATAGATTTTGACAGATTTAGCTCCTCCACTTTGGCTGGTGTTTTATTTATTTATCTGAAGTAAGTATTAGATGAAGTCTCTTTCCAGTTGGATAGATTCTCTTCATCTTCTACTTTATCCATAGTTGATTCTAAATGAAGTTGGGCTTCTTCATTTTCAGATAAATGTGTTTTCCTTTCTGAACTTCTTCTTCCACCCACTTTCTTTTCATTGTTTCTTGAGATTTCTAATAGAGTATTCACTTGGAGAATTAAATGGGTTCTTGATGTTTGATTCTTGTTTAGCACTCAGAACCTTCAAACATTTCGTTCTCCATCAATGGATTGTCTATTTTTACCATCCAGAAAGGTTATGAACTACTTGGAAGAATATTATTACAAAATCTAGCTGTTGTAGTGTGTTAAATTTTTTATATTTGAAAATAATGAATTTTTACTATAGCAAGTTACTGTTGCAACATTACTATAGCAGATCATTGTAGCACCACTTCGTCTGAAATAAGTACCAGATAACTAGCTTTGTTTGCCAGTATTGTAGTATGTAATTATAGCAAATCACTATAGCAGATCACTGTAGTAGAGCTTCATCTATTATCGGTCTAAAGCATTAGACGAATATCTGTCTATTGGTACTATAGTAGCATTACTGTAGCAGATTACTATACTACAATGCCACTTTGTCTGTTGTACTATAGCAGAGTTACTGTAGCATCATTACTATTGCATATTATTATAGTAATCATCTGTTGTAATTTGTTTGTTGACTTCGTCAGCTAATTCGAACTTCGTCTGTTGCTTCAAACTTCATCTTCCACTTCATCTGCTACTTCTACTCAGACAAACCTTGTCTTACCCTTCATCTTCTACTTCGTCTTAGAAAATCCACTTTGTTTATCACTGTAGCAGCAATATAGCATTTTATTATTGCAAAAGTACTATAGCAGGGAACTTGTACTTTAAAATTTTTGAACTTTTTCCATATTGTTAACTTTAAAATTTTAATTATACATTTGTACACATATAATATACATAAGTTGAGTATGGATAAATCATTTAAGCATAATTTCTTTTTCATATAAAGAATATATTCTATGAAGCACACTTATCAAAATATGTTTATCCCCACATGATTTTCATAAGTTGTAGAATATGGATAAATCACATATTGTATTTTTCATTGTAAATCACAAATAATTATCTATATGAAATTTGCATGAGTTGTAAAGCTCATGCAAATTATCCGTAAATATGATTTCCCTTCTAGACTTATGTCAATATGTATATGCTTTCATAAATGATATTCTAACAGAGCATGCATATTTCTAGCATATCTTTCTACATTTCAAGCTTTCTATACTAGAAGCATCATTTGCATAAATAAGGTCTTAAGATAAATTTTCTTATAATCAAAATCATACAATAATCCCCACAAGAACACCCTAGCAAAATGAAGTAGCTTAAAGGTGTTGGTCCCAATCAAAGGTAGCTCAGGAGAGAGGGTAAATTGAGCTTTTAAAATTTTTGGCCAATATAAAATCAAGGTGCTGAAAAAAGTAAGGAATGAATCACTTAGCATAATATGTATGGGTATTTAATAGAGGTTTGGCCCACAACATGGTACCTACTTCTCTCTCTGAGTCAACCTCGCTTGCTGCACTTAGTTTCTACTAAACACCTATTGGTTTTACAAGCTCACCAACAAACTTCACACAAGTTGGTTTCCAAGCTTACCAACAAACTTATAATACACATTGGTTTCCAAGCTCACCAGCAAATGTATACACGTTTGTTTCCAAGCTTAACAATAAACTTATACGCTATTGGTTTCCAAACTTTCCAACAAACTTATACAAGATCAGCAAGCCCCTTACTTGCCATCTCAAACAATAAAGTTATACAAAGAAAATGCTTATTATAGAAGTAGAGATATACAAAAATGATGTTCAGTAGAAATAAATGTATTATAATAAATACAGAGAATATCAAACTCCCTTAAGTTGTTGCAAAGAATGTTCTTTGAATGCAAGTGGCATTTTGCACAGTGGAGATGGAAGAAAAATTTAATGTCTAAGTAAATGCTTTGTAAGCTCTTTAGAAAACTTTTAACTATGCTATCTATCATGAATAGCTTCTCTTTACTTCTTTTAAATTAAGATTCAAAATCTGCCCATTAGAGAAAACGATGTTTATTAAATGCAAGTGAATCGCAAAGATTTTTTAACCATTCAAGTTTTCTCGCGGGGTCTTTGTGTCTAAAAATCTTATTTAGTTTGAATTTATAATTTTGGACTAAATGAATTATTAAGTAATGTTCAAAAATGAGTAGTTGTGTCCAAAGTAAAATTTTGAACTAACTTGAATTATTCAACTTGCAATATACTTCTTTCAACTATGTCCAAAAGTGACTCACTGTGTCCGAAGTTAAATTTTAGACTTAGAATAGACGTGAATTGTCTTCGTCACACGATTGAACTCTAGCTTTGATCGATGGTGAGCAGGCAATGTCCAAAGTTAAATATTGGACTGACCGACTTCAGTAATGATGGCTGTCGAAGCTTAGCACTTGGAATTTTTGGACTTGGACTTCTGAGACGCGCTGGACTGACTTTATCAATATCTGAAATTGGTTCTGCAATGTCCAAATTTGACTTTGCAGTGTTTGAATTTGGCTTTGAAGTTTCAACATCTTGGCTTCTTATTCAGCATAATCCAAACTTGGTTTTGTGTCCAAGCTTTGTCATGCAATGTTTGAACTTGCTTTTGCAGTGTTCGAACTTGCTTGAGTCCAGAACTTAGTTCCTTTTCTCCTTTTGAAGCCTTATTTTTGTCCAAACTTAGGCATCTGTCTGATTTACTTTGATAGCGATTTGAGGCTTTGTCCGAAGTAACTTTGAAGCTTGTCTATGATGCTTGTCATATTCTTTGAGCATTTATGTTTTCTTCCTTGTAAACTTGTTGATTGTCTTTGATGTTGTCTTATGTGTGCTATCCACTTAGGTTATTTACTTGACATATTATTCATTATTGAACACTTAGAAATGACTGTCAATAGCTTAAAAGTTTACTCATATGCTTTTTGCTTATAATCAAAACTTGGTTGAATATATATATATATATATATATTCATCATTTAAATCAATCAAAGTAAAATAGGTTTGGTTCAACAAAAGGAAGAATAGAACATTATAAGAGATGGTGAGGACCATGTTGAGTGAATATAATCTACCATAATATCTTTAGGCTAAAGCTATGAATACTGCCTACTTTATTATCAATAGAATTCATATTAGGTCAATATTCAGAAAAACTCTATTTGAATTGTATTATGGCAACAAGCCTAACATATTATTTTCCATACTTTTAGTTGCAAATGTTTCATTCTTAACAATGGAAAAGGAAACCATGGAAAATTTGATAGCAAATCTGATTGAAGGGTATTCCTTGGATTCCATTGTTAGCAAAGCATTTAGAGTCTACAACTTGAGTAGTAGAATTGTAGAAGAGTCTACTCATATTAAATTTGATGAATTATCTAACTATTTAAAAAGAACAAGCGACTTTGATGATGAAGTAGATAAACTCATAGTAGACGCAGAGAGAATGAATCTGCAAAATCAAGATAAATATGCTCCATAGACAGAAACTGTAAGGGATGTAGGAGCTAGACAATTTGAATAATCCAACAGTGAGGTAAATGAGAAAGGTAATTCTTCTTTTGGAAGGGTACGCAATGCTAATTTTGTTGGTTACAAAGTAGATAAAAATAGTATGTTGTTGAACCAAACCTTCTTAGATTAATTTTGATGATGAATATGTTTAACCATCTAAATTTTGATGATGAACAAAAGTACATGAGTAAATGGTTAAGCTACAAACTGTTATTTCCAAGTGTGTACTAAATATATATAAATCAACCAAATAACTCAGTAAAGTGGATAACACACATAAGATAAAATTAAAGACACGATCCATCTTTTATCAAATGAAGAAAATAAAAATGCTTAAAGAGTATTATAGGCATCATATACAAGCTTCAAAGTCACTTTAGACAAAATCTCAAATGTTACCAAAGATAATCAGACTGATGCTCAAGTTTGGACTCAAATAAGTTCCCAAATATGTATCAAACGAATACCATCTAGTTTTGGACATTACTAGATCAATTCAGACATTGAGGAACTAAGTTTGAACACAAATATGACTTCGAAAGGGAAGAAATAAAGTTCAAACAAAGTGAGGCAGAATTCCAGACACATGCAAAGATTTAGATAGAATACGTAAAGTATGAAGTAAAGACACTAGAAGCTCAATGATATTTTGGACAAACCAAACTTGTTCAAAATTAGTCTTCAACATGTCTCTTAGTCTGAAATTTAACTTCAGGCACTGCCAGCTCATTTTCAAACAAAACTAGTTAGTCATTCAGAAAGATGATTCTCGCCACTTCTTAGTTTGAAATTTAACTTTGAACATAGCAAAGCATTTTTGGAAAAAGCTAAGTTATGTTGATTACAAGGTGAATGATTCACTCAGTTCAAAATTATAACTTCGGACAAAGCTAGAAGCCTTCATACAATGAGAACTCGTGAAAACACTTCAATGGGAAGAAATTCTTGATGATTCGGTCGTATTTAATGAATGCCATTTTCTCTAACAGGAAGATTTTGAATCTCAATTTAAAAGGAGTAAAGAGAGGTCATTCCAAAAAAAAGTTAGAAATGTAGAGAAATTTTCTAAAAGATCTAATAGAGTATTTACTTAGACATTAAAGTTTTTCTTCCAACTCCATTGAGCAAAATGCCAATCTGCATTCAAAGAACATTCTTTGTAAGATATTAAGGGAGTCTGATATATTATGTATTTATTTCAATACATTTATTTCTACTACAATTTAAATATGTACAAAATCAACCTGCGTAAGAGACATTTTTATTGTACATTATTCTTCATTTGAGACAGCAAGCATGGGGCTTGCTTATTGTATAAGTTTGTTGGTTAGCTTGAAAACTAATAGTTGTAAAAGTTTTTTGGTGAGCTTTGAAACCAATAGTGTATAAGTTTGTTGGTGAGCTTGTAAAGCCAAATGTGATTAGTGGAACCTGAGTGCAGCGAGTAAAGTTGACTCAATAAGAGAAGTAGGTACCATGTTATGGACCAAACCTCCATAAAATACCTATGTTTATTATGCTATGTGATCTGTTTTCCATTTATTTTTGCACTTGATTTTTGTTTGGCCAAAATTTTCAAAGGCTCAATTCTGTTAGCGTGAATTCATAGTTTTCATGACAAACAAAACTTGACTAAGTTATATACTGATAAAATCTATTAAGTATTTAGAATGCAGAAGTTTCAGATCATTTTTCAACATAATCTTGAAAGATTGAGTTGCCAAAAACATGGGGATAATGTTCTAGAAGAATTGAGAAGAATAAAATAAACATATGTTTTGGACAATGCAAAACTTAAGATGGAATTTAAGAAGCTAATCCTTCATCCGAATCCAAGGCTATCCAGCTTTGTCCGTGTCATCAGAATTTATCCAAAATTAGCCATGGACAATATAAAAAAAATGGGACTTCATCCAAAACTAATATAAGCAGTCTTTGTCCAAAAGATTGGAATGATGAACCCTTATTAACTTTAAAAAATGAGAATGAGCTGAAAAAGAAGTTAGTTTGAAATTTACTTTGGAAGATTAGAATAAAACATAATCTTCCTAAACTCTATTGTGGACTTTTCAAATCGACTGACTTCGTTTGAATTTAATGAGCTTCATTCCAAAACGATGATTCAGTCAGCTCATTGCAACATCTCCTCATCCGATGCTTGTCTAAACCGGTAACTTATCCTCTTCTCTGGCAAGAATGGCATTGCTAACATTCCAACTAATAAGAATTAATTAGAAGACAATGTTTTTCAAATGAGAATTAATTAGAATGGTCTTCTAAAATGGTTGGAATTCAAAGCTAATATAAAAAGGAGTAATGCTAGGATGAAGAAGATAACTAAGAAATAATTAACTAGGTCATTGCTACATATTTACAAAGCTTAATCTTCTTCTATTCACTTAAGCCTTTGTATTTGAATCTTCTACATCATTCATGAAAGGCTTCCAGCTACCATTCGAGAAGATCATTCATCAAAGGCCTCCATCATCTTCTGTACTCTTAGTCTTGTGATTGCCTTGAACTAGTAGTTGAGACCAGGCTCAAGAAGAGCTGTGACTATCTATTTAAGTGTGTCTTACAAATAGGATCTATATAGTTTATGCTACCTAGAGCTGATCCAGAAGAGTGCTAGGTGTACTATATTTATACCTTCTGGAGCTGCTGTAAAAGAGTGCATGTTGCACTAGTTTAAGTCCCCTAGAGCTGATCTACTATGTGCACTTACTATATTTCTGCTACTATGAGATAGTGGAACCCAAGACACCAAGAGAAGAATATTCTTGGAAGAGTGGAGTAGAGTATTGACTCAAACCACTATAAAAATTCTTGTGTCTTAATTACTTGTGTGCCAACTATTTGATTGTATTGTTTGCTATGGGGACATTAACTCTTCAAGGGGATTTTAGAAAAAGTTTATAATTACCCAATTCACTCATCACCTCTTGGGTATTTGCCTAACCTTTGAGACCAACAAATTCACACCCTTTCCTCTTGAGCCACGATTTGAACGAGACCAACATATGTCAGGGACATGTTAGTTTCTTGAATTATGATCATATCATGGTTCTTTAGGAAATAAAAATTTGTTGCATTATCAACTATTGAGGCTGAATATGTAGCTATAGGTAATTGTTGTGCACAGATTCTCTAGATGAAATGGTAATTGGGTAACTATAGTTTAAGGTATGTTGAAATACCCATTAGATGTGACAATACCAATACTATTAACTTGACCAAGAATCCAGTAATACATTCGAGAAGTTAGGCATCATTTTATTAGAAATCATTTGCAAAGTCATAATATCTACTTTGAATATGTACAAATTGAAGAACAATTAGTAGATATTCTTACTAAGCCACTCTTAGAGGATAGATTTGGTAGAAATAGAAGGGAGTTAGGTATCTTAGATCCATGCATGTAAAGTGCATACCATATGATGAGTAACTATATACCAATGTAATGTTTCTTTTAATGCTTTTAGCAATGATTTCAATAATATTAGTGATACATTCTGCTTGATAGCTTGATGTTTATGTTATGCCACATTTTAACTATTTTAGAGGTTTATGTAGAAATTTTTTAGAACACAGAAAGTGTATGTGCCATATTTTTCTAGCTTACAACATCTAATATGAGCTATGAAAAATTTGGAACACTTTTAGAACTTTAAAGTTATATCTCAGAGCTTTTCAAAGCCATGCTTTGTATGATTAGAGGTTCACCTTCAGATCTATGAAGTTATTAGTTTAGAACTTTGCAATGGTTTAGCACACGCTGACACCAGTTCAGAACTCTAAAGCTTTAACTTCAAAACTTTGAAGTTCAGCCATTGATTTCTCATTTGCACCTTCAAAACTCTAAAATTTTAATTCTGAAACTTTGAAAGCCTATTCTTGATTAAACATTTCAACTCCTATTATATTTCTAATCTTTTAAAATTTCCATGACTCATTTAAACCCCATTTCCATTTCTAAAAATAACTCTTCATATCCTGAACTCCACAAAACTCTTCTTTCCCTTTCAAAATCTAAAATCCCTAAAGTCCAAAATCCATATACAATAAATCCTCAGCTGCTAAAATGGCTTGAACAAAGAAAGTAGAAAAATTAGTGAGTAAAACTTTAGTAGAATTAGGAAGAGGAAATAAGAGGAAGTTAGTTGTAGAGGAATCAACCACAAGCAAGAAGGGGAGAGTTGACGACTACATGTTAAAGGTGTTGGGTCCCATAGAGATTGTTGGCTTAATCGAAGAGGGGAGGGGTGAATTGGGTTTATAAAATTTTTTGTTTAACCCCATTTTAATTAACTTCCCTCTTTTTCTTGCCTTTGTGCAATTTTTTAATGAGATAAATAATAAAGTAGTAAAGTGCAGAGAAGTAAAGAAATCACACACAAATAGCACAGATAATATTTTTTATAGTGGTTTGGGCAATCATCCCTACTCCACTCTTTCAAGAGCACAATCCTTTTGTGCCTTGGGTTCCACTATCTCTTTATAGTGAAATTACACCTAGTGCACCCAACATTCTTCTAGATTTTAGCTCTAGTGAGTGTAAACAAATTAACAAGCTATTCATGAGACACACTCCAAACAATACACACTTGTTCTTCTTGATTCCAGCTTAAGTGGGCATAAAGTTAGTGGGGGCATAAAGTTAGTGCATCTACGCTCTTCTAGATTCTAGCTCAAGGGGGCATAAAGTTAATGCATTTGCACTCTTCTAGATTCCAACTCTAAGGGGCATAAAAAAATTGACAATCAGTTTGTGAGACACTCCAACAAACAAACTTGTCCTTCTTGAGCTTGGTCTTTTTTACCAACTCAAGATATACACAAATAAAAATAGAAAAGAGATTACACTTTGAAAATGTTTCTTTGTGCCATAGGGGAAGACTTGAATGTTGCTCTTTTTGTGCTGAAGATCTGCCCATTGTGTCTTGAAGAAGGAGGCCTTGAATGTAGATTTGAGGATGATAGATCATTGAGTGAATATGAGAATGTTTATTCTATTTGCCTTAGGGTTGCAAAGATTTGTAGAACATTAAGGCTCAATGGATGACTTCTTCAACCCTTGAAACATTATAATATTTTTTCTTAAATAGATCTCTTAAAATCTTGACCATTGGAGTTGATTTGGTGAGGTGACATGGTTTTGTAACATTTGAATTTCTGACCATTGGATATCATCAAGTGGTAACATAGGCGACTGTGGCATTTGGCTGTGCTCCCAGCGATACAACAGCCAGTATGTGATATCAGCTATGGTTAGATCTTTGGCAAAACTCCCAAACACATCTTGCTGTCCATTCGTAGGCAGTATGCGATATAGGCTACACTTGCAAGCATTAAGCACAAGCACTATGGGGTTGCTAGGAAGTATCTTCCTTTGTTGCTTTGAATGATCTGAAATGCTTCAGCCCATTTGGAATTTATTGTAGGCAGTATGTCATGGCGCCTTAAGAATTTGGCTGCGGTTGCAGGCGCTACCCGCAAGTAGCTACAGTATCGGCCATGGTTGTCCAGGGACTTCTCTTCTTCCTAGAACACTGCTGGTGGCTGCAATTGCGACTGCGGTGTAGGCGATAGGCGTAGGTGGTTGCACTATGCGGCTATGGTCCTATACTTAGAAATTTTTGTACTTTTGCCACTTTCTTAACCTTAAAATTTTTTATTATATTTTTATTTTAAATCAAAATATAATCATCCACATATGATATGCATAGGTTGTGAAACATGGATAGATTCTTTGAATCAAGTTTTCTAAAAGGAAAAACTCAATTAAGCATTTTTTTATTTTGAATATAAAATAAAATCTCGATGAAGCACATTTGCATATGATCCAAATCATTATAAAATGATAAACAAAGATGAAAGAAATATGGATCAAGATGATTTCTTCTTTTTCTAAAACATTTACAAACATTTTGAGACTTATATCAAGTAGAAAACTAATGTAATATGCTTGCACAAATAATGTTTAATTAAATATATACATACCAAGCATATCTATCTGAATTTCAAGCTTCCTAGACTAAAAGCATCATTAGCATAAATTAAGTCTAAGGCAAGTTTTGTTGTCATCAAAATCATGCAATAATCCTAATAATTTTCTTTTTTTTATGATGACAAAACTTGAAGACTTGTAACGTTTAAAAGGTATGCTAATATGATCTAATAGCAAACTCCCCTATCAAATTTCAATATATAAACATTTAGAGTTTGATACTATTGACATGAAAAATAGATCATGACATATATCCTTCTTCAAATTCATGATCAACATGACCTAACTTCAAGTCCTTCTCCCCCTTTTTGTATGATGTATGAAGAAACAACTTCTACCCCTTTTTTTTTTTATAAAAGACATAAATCATAAGAGCCATAAATCATTCTCCTCATAAATCATTCTCTCCCTTTTTGTTCTTTTTCAAACAAGTCTTCCATTTTTTCTCCCCAAGACAAGTCTTCTTTAAATCATTCTCCCCTTTTGCTTTTTGTATCATTTTCAAAAGTCTTCCAATCTTATCTCCCTTTTTATCAGAATCAAAAAGGCATTCTAGAGGGAATAGGGGGTCTATTTCATAATTGGGCAATCTTCCCCTCTTTACATTGGAAAGCATAGAATCATTTAGACAAAACCATGAACAAGAAGGAAATTAGCAATAAGATGGGGTGCATGCATGTCATGGGCAACATTCAAACATTAGATAATTCTCATCGATAGCTCATTTCATATATCTTGGGATAGTAAATATGATGGAATTGAGGTTTAATTCAACCAAAACAAAGATAATGAATAAAACTACTTATCTCATTTAGAAATTGTAAAGATATACGGACAACCTTTAAGCATATATCATTTCATATATCATCAATTTCAAGCACACATCAAAATCATAATTTCCATTTAGGCATTAAGGATATCAAATCAAGATTCATATCATTCCAATCATATTTCATAAATGTACATCAAATTTCATGGAGAGAATACATATGAAACCTCACTACATTGATCTCTCATGAAAATTCTCACAAAACATTGATCCTTATTCTTTTACATTTTCTCTCCCCACAAAACATACAAATCATAAAAGAAAATGCTATAATTTTCTAAGGAGAGGTGTGAGGATCCTAGGTAGATGAAGGAATGGTAGGCTCCCCCTGAGTGGTAGTCTAGATAGATGTGAGCTCTTCCATTATAAAAGTCGGCTCTAAATCCTGAGTAGTGTGGGCTGGAGTAGTGGGTGAAGTAAGATCATCTATAGATGTAGGCTAAGCAATACTAAAATGTGAGATGGGTGCATCTAGCTTCCTCTCTATTCTTTCTTGTACTCCTATAATTTTTCCCACTACTCTCCTTAATTCCTTCACTTCTAGTGACTGCATATTGTAGGCTGAGGATTTAGGGATAGCTGCCTCAGGTGAAGCCCTAAATGGTGATGAATATCTCTCTGCAATGGGGCTATGTTTATCATCTGTTTGCTCTCTTCCTTCCATCTCCTCCTCCTCTTGGGAGGGTACTACTTCCCTTTCTTCTTTCTCCTCTTCACTCTCACTTTCTTCTTCCATCTCTTTCTCATTCTTCTCTTACATCTTTGCTAGATATTCAGAAATTTTGATCCCCATTCTCTTTAGTAGGATAGCTCCTACCCAATCCTTTTTGATTGAAGATACATGTTGGCATAATTCTCCAAGTACAGGAATTTGAAAATGCTCAAATATTCTTGTCAACCATACTCCATATGGCACTACATAATCTATCCTTTGAGGCATATGTCCAAAAGTAGTGAACATGAGTTTTGGGAGGTTAACTTTTTTATAGGTATAGATTTTCCATAAAATTCTGGTCTCATTAGCAATCACTTGCTTTGTCCCTTTAAGCTTAGGCATGAGCTCTATTGTGATGTCCTTAGTTCTCATGTATGTGTGGGCAGAAGTATACACAATGCTAGTGGATAAATTATTAAAAATTTATTCCTTGTTTATCCCATCTTCATCTTCATCTTCTGGCACACCCAATATCTCTCCTAAGTGGCCTTTAGGAGACAACAAATTTGTTTCAAATCAAATTTCAACTCCCTTCACCATAGATTCATAAGAGTTGGGTCTCTAATCGAAATAGAATATGAGGGCTAGCTCTATATAAATGGGTGTCTCATAGTCTATCAATTCAATCCATCCTTGATAATTCAACATGACACGAATATTTTGATTTACATTTATCAAGGAAGCTCAAATCAATTTTCTTTTGTATATGCACTGGTCTGCCTAGCATTGATGTATAAAATTTAAACTTATTATCTTCTCCACCAAAATAACATGCAGGCAAGTCTCTAGGCTCAAATTTGGCAGTGGGAGACTTCTTCTAGAAGGATGTCAAATCAAATAGTTTTACCCATTCTTCATTTTTGCCAACTTCTACGTCCTCTTCTCGTTCACTCAAAGATGCAGAGGGTGAAAGATTACCTCATGTTCTAGTGGTATGGATTTGGATGTAGAAAGTTGTGAAGTGGAGGCTTCTTCTCTAGTTATCCTCCTCTTCATTCCTCTATGGGGGTTTGGAGACAGCGACTTTAGGAGCCATTAGGGTATAAGAAATTGAATGGAAAATATAAAAATCTAGAGAAATGGCTCTTTTGGAAGATTTGGAAGCATAAGTGTAAGCACTTTTGGGTCATAGGAGGTTGGGAAATAGAAACAAGATAGAGATGCATCTTATTTGACGCGTCAAATAAACCCTTTCAAAATGCTAGGCGGATGCCGTGCAGACACTTGGGGACCAAGTGGCTTCTCTCCAAGATATATACGTTCCTAGAATTTTATGATTTTCAATTTCTAAGCCATTCTACCCCCTTTAATCACTTAATAATTTTCCATTCAATCATGTATTAGCACAATCATTTTTTGGCTTGATATCAAACAAATCAATTTAAGCAACATGAACACATCGCTTTATATGTAATAAGCTCTCAACATGACAAACATACATTGTTTAAATTTTCTCATTGTATAATTGGAACTAAAGCATGCTCAATCATTTATATATATTATAGTCATGAATGATAAGAATAATGCACAATTGGAATAATTCATGACATGAGCATAACTTTTAAGCATTCATCAAGATTTAATTTATTATTTTGATTGTTTTAATTTTAAGAGTTCAAGCCTTAATGACGATTATAGAATGTCTGACTAGGAATGGAATACCTATTCTTGACCTTGAACTGTAAAGTTTCTCAAACAAGCTTGACTTATGCATTGGGACTATAATTACATTAAGGATTAATCATTTTGCATATCAACTTAAATTTTAACTCATATCCAATCAAATCTAAGGCAGTCAAATGTAGATTTATAGATATCACAAATATTAAGAATTTATATAGCAATGAAATGCATATTTTCTTTACATCAATCAAATATATATATATATTAACTATGGCAAACTTATCTCATTTGTTACTCCCTTTCTTAATTTCTATATTTGAGCTCATAGATGATGAGGCCAATCTTGATTTTCCATTCAGCACTTGTTGATTTGATACCACTTGTTGATTTTTCTTTAGCCTGAAGTTGTAGGCTAAGAAGATGATTTTGATTCTTCATCATTCTCCTTTTTCCATGTGCTCATTTCAAGCTATTTCTACATACACTTCAAGAATTCTTGCACTTTTTCTTCATTAGTAGATTTAAATAGATGTGAACTTATACTACAATTTAATTAGTGCAATTTCACTTTTAACATAGAGTAGAATGCTTTTGAAAAACTAGACAACTCAGTAAAATAATCGCACTTCATTATTCTAAACAAATCATTTATTACTTAGATTATTTACTTCTTATGTGAAGGTTTTCTTATTTACTTCTTATGTGAAGGTTTTCTTCTCCTAAGTTTCATGCAACAACTAGATTTTGATAGTTTTCACTTGCATTAAGTTTAATTTATCAAGAATTAAAGAAATCCTTTTTTATAATAGTAAACCAAGACAAACACTTTGTTTTAATCATAGCCAACATTGAATTATTTGACCTAGCACATTTACAAATTACATCATGAAGATGAGAACTAATTTGTTTGGAAGCTTCAAATGTCTGTATGCCAGATTTAAGCATTTTTTTTATCAATAATGAATTATCCTCAAAACATATTGATTGTTTAGGTAATGCATTGCTTCCCTTGTTTTTTAGTTGTCTCTGGAGTTCTTTTCATGTTTGAAAATTACACTTAATTCATTTTAATCTAAAATTTGAAATTCTATTCACACACAAGTGAATTGACATTAGAGAAAAACAAGTAAGATTCTATATGCAGCATATGATAAAATATAATGAGATTTAAGTTTGAATATCATAACTACACTTACCTTGCTTTTTTGGCCTTTGATTTATTTGGATATACTCTTCTTCATCTAGTTTCAAGAAGCCATTTATTTTTTTTATGTTACTTGATATTTCTTCTTCATTTTTCTTCAATTCAAAACTCCTTGACGAGAAGGGATCATTTTTACCTTTGAAGAAAGAACAATTCTTCCACTTCTTTATCTTCCTTATAGTTAGTCCCCTTTCCCTTTTTCTTTCTTCTTTTTTCTCCACATGTTTCTTTAAATTTCTTCCCTTAATTTTGTGGCCACTTTCTGTACTCTTTATTTTATCTTCTCTATAATCTCCTTTATTAATTTGGAGTTGTTCTTTATTCTCATTTTCTTTTTGAGTTTTTTCCTTAACCAATGAGAATTTTTCTCTTTTCCCATCTCTAAAAGTATCTTCATTTTTCTTTGGAGATTGCTTCCCCTCAACTGTTACTTCCATAATTTCTTCATCTTTTTGTTGCTC
The DNA here is from genome assembly GCA_036873735.1 of Pouteria campechiana. Classification (NCBI taxonomy): domain Eukaryota; kingdom Viridiplantae; phylum Streptophyta; class Magnoliopsida; order Ericales; family Sapotaceae; genus Pouteria; species Pouteria campechiana. Next base: position 66,143 of record JAYJMB010067697.1, read on the forward strand.
TTTCTTGTCTTTGTTGGGTTGCCCCCCCTCAAGCCATGGAAATTCTTGAACTCACATCTCTTCTTTTTCTTCTTCTTTCTTATCTCTTGCACTCAAGTCATTCTCAGTGGAAATATTAGTTTCTTTTGAGTGCAATTAAAGTTGCCCATCTAAAATTGTCTTTAGCTTGTCCAAAATTTCCATTGTAGTTTTACAACTTAAGATGAACTAGCACTCGGTGGGGCAGAGAGCATGTACTAAGGCATTCATGGCCTTGATATTTTCCTTCTTTGCTCTCTCTTCATCCTCAATAGAGCAAATGAAAATAGTCTTCCACATTTCAAGGGCATTGGCCATAAGACTAATTTCCAACCTCCTTTTCCATTGAGCAAAGCTCGTTCCATCAAAGCATGGAAGTTGGGTGGTGGAATGTCCTTCAACGAGCATAGAGGATGGAAAAAATTGGGTTAGCCATTGGATTACTATAATTAATTATGTACCCTACTTTGATACCACTTATTCGGTCCCATAGAGATTGTTGGCTTAACCCAAGAGGGGAAGGGTTAATTGGGTTTATAAAAATTTCTTACTTAACCTCATTTTAATTAACTTTCCTCTTTTTTGTGCCTTTATGCAATTTGTAATGAGATAAATAATAAAGTAGTAAAGTATAGAGAAGTAAAATAATCACACACAAATAGCATAGACAATATTTTTTATAGTTGTTTAGGAAACCATCCCTACTCAGCTTTTCCAATAGCACACTCCTTTTATGCCTTGGGTTCCACTATCTCTCTATAGTAAAATTACATCTAGTGCATCCAGCACTCTTCTAGATTCTAGTTCTAGTGGGCATAAACAAATTAACAAGCTATTTGTAAGACACTCTAATGAACACACACTTGTTCTTCTTGATTCCAGCTCAAGGGAGCATAAAATTAGTACCACTGCACTCTTCTAGATCCAGCTTTAAGGGGCATAAACAAATTAGCAATTAGTTTGTGAGACACAACCCAACAAATAGACTTGTCCTACTGGAGCTTGGTCTCTTTTACCAACTTAAGGTATACACAAATAAAAATAGAAAAGAGATTACACTTTAAATGTGTTTCTTTGTGCTGTAGGGGAAGACTTGAATGTTGCTCTTATTGTGCTGAAGATCTTCCTATTGTGTCTTGAAGAAGGAAGCCTTGAATGTAGATTTGACAATGATAGATTTTTGAGTGGATATGAGAAACTTTAAGCTCTTAGCTTTAGGGTTAGAAAGATTTGTAGAAAATTAAGGCTCAATGGATGACTTCTTTAACCCTTGAAATGTCTCAATACTTCTCCTAAATAGTTCTCTTAAAATCTTGGCTGTTGGAGTTGATTTGGTGGGGCAAAGTGGCTTTGCAACATTCGACTTTCTGACTGTTGGTATCTGCAGGCAGTACCATAGGCTACTGTAGCATTCAGCTACATTCCAAGAGATACGGTAGGTGGTATGTGATACTAGCTGTGGTCAGTTCTCTGGCAGAACTCCCAAACATATTTTGCGGTCAATTAGTAGGTGGTATGGGATATAGGCTATGCTTGTAGGTTATAGGTTCAGTTGGTATGGGGTTGCCAGGCAATATCTTCCTTCGTTGCTTTGGCCAAAATGCTTCAGCCCGTCTGGAATATGTGGCAGGCGGTACATCATGGTGCCTTCGAAATTCGACTATAGTCGCAAGTGCTACCTGCAAGAGATTGCGGTATCTACTGTAGTCATCCAAGGACTTCTCCTCTTCTTGGAACACCATTGGCGGTTGTGATTGTGATTGCGGGACAAGAGATAAGTGTGGGCAGCTACACTTTGCGGCTGTGGTCTTGCACTTTTGCCACTTTGTTGACCTTGACATTTTTCATTGTATTTTTCATTTTAAATCAAAATATAATCATCCACATATGATATGCACAAGTTGTGAAACATGGATAGATTCTTTGAATCAAGTTTTGTGTGTTTCTAAAAGTAAAAACTCAATTAAGCATTTTTTTCCTATTGCATATAAAATGATATCTTTATGAAGCACATTTGCATATGATCCAAAGCATTATGAAATGATAAACAAAGATGAAAGAAATATGGATCAAGATGATTTGCTCTTTTTCTAAAACATTTATAAACATTTTGAGACTTGTATCAAGGAAATAGCGAATGTAATATGCTTGAACAAATGATGTCCCACTAACATACATACATACCAAGCATATCTATCTACAATTTAAGCTTCTTAGATTAAAAACATCATTAGCATAAATTAAGTCTAAGACAAGTTTTGTTGTCATTGAAATCACACACATAATCCTAACGAAAGGTATATATTCATCAATTGAAACTCTGCTTAAGATAAATTTAAGAGTTATTTACAAGGAAATATAGCAGTGAAAGAAAGGGTGTTTGATTTTGAACTATTTGGAGAGAACAGATTGAATCTACAATTGAAAAAATGACTAAAATATTAATAATTGGAAAAATTCATAGAATGCAAAAAATTGACCTATGCTAGGATGATGCAAGTCCTAGTTAGCAATTGTAACACAAGCACCACGAATTCCTAGATAGGGAAGGTGGAATTAAACCTATCTTAGGAAAATATCATAGAAACATTCAACCTACCTAATGTGGAAAAAGGTGAAGTCAAGTGGCCCAAATCTAGAATAGCCTTATTCTATGAGCTGGCATGAGTAGCAATAAGAGAGAAGGAAAACTACTTGCATGCTAGTCACCTTGGCCTAGATCTGAAATTGGCCCATGTTTTGATCTTAAAAACCATACATCCAAAAATAGTAGGCTCAAATCAAATTCCTGAAAGAGATGCAAAGATTTTATGGGCATTGAAAAACCAAAAGAAAATGGATTTGGCATGAATCATTTTAGACCATCTCTACATTGTAAAAACAAACCAAAGGTTCCCATTGCTATATGGAATGATTCGCACAAAATTTTTGAGACAAGTTGAAGTAGATCTCTTAGAGGAAAATGGAGAACCTTCTAAGGCTACTGATATGATCAGCTAATCCACAAACAAAAAGATGGTTATCAAGCAAAACATAGAAGGCTAGATCTCAAAAAAGCCTACAAAGGAAGTCCAAGTTGTTGGTCCCATGCTATGGCTTAAATACAAAGTATACAGAAGCAATTTAAATGCATTACGCTAACTAATAAGTATACAAAATGTCATATTTTAATTCCTTAATAATTAATATTTTACACCTACTTGATTCTTATATGCACTCATTATTCTTATATTTTAATTTAGGAGACAATTGGAGTGGTTAAGTGCAAAAAGAAGTCAATTGAAGGATTTTGAATAATTTTAGCATAACTCTGTATTTTGGTCAAAACTCTCTCATCTAATCACCTATTGAGATGATTAAAAATGTTTTAGAAATACAAGAAAAAGTTCTATAACTTTTATATTGGGAGTTTTGTGAGATAAGGACTACATCAAAGGCAAATGTAGGAAGAATACTAAAGTTAGGATGTAGTGTAGAGGAGAAGTAACAAGGAGCAAAGCAGTCAGAGGTAGTAGATTGGCACTGCCGGCGCCAAACAACTTCACACCACCACCGCATCGGCAGTGCCTAACTCTGTTCCTCACTTTTTGACACTTACAAAAATTATTGTTTTGTGTATTTTTGCTCTATTTTAAATAGCAGTTTCCTAAAATTTTCTAGAGTTCTTTTGCTAAGGTTTTGAGGATGACTTTTTGGCGGCTTTCGACAGAGAATCTTCTTCTTGTCTCTTCTATTTTATTTTCTTTGTGATTTTATATCCCTACATGGCTGAACTTTTATTCCTGGTTTAAGGAGACATAAGCCTTAAAATCAATATACTATGAGATCTAATTTGATTTAATTGTTCAATTTATACTTTGAGTATTGAATATTCTTCTTTGTT
>JAYJMB010067698.1:0-24782 GCA_036873735.1 Pouteria campechiana
GGGAGGGAGAGTCGATGGAACTCAGTCATCAGAACCAGATGAGGAGATGGATCCTGACGATTAGATAGTAGAAGTAACACACATACAAGGCTTTGGAAAATTTCTTTGAGTTTTTCCTTTTCCCTCATTTTTGTTTTCAATATTCTTCAACTTTCCTTTTGCCGCATGACATTGTTGCATAACTGTTCAGAGTTTCCAAAGAAAACTATGCATCTTATTTTGAAAATTCAATGTGCTGCAGAAGCTTCGATATTAATTTCCAAGACCATGATCCTATACATAAGACCACGCATACACGAATCAAAGGCATAAACTATCACATATCCGAGACACAAGATTTAAGTAAACAATCTTTTAACCCAGAAGAGAAAAACCATAAGAGAAAGATAACGATCCATTATGTTATAGAACTACACCCAAGATATTTCACACAAATCTCATGGATGCTTTACACGTATTCGCAAATCAATACTCTCATGATCCCCTCTTCCACTCTTCTTTGGAAATAGATGACTCTCTTGTCTTAACCTTAAAATTCCACTACTGAATCCCTAACTAAACCATTGTTATATAGTTGTCCTAATGGATTTTTCTATATGGACTCTCACCCATCTCACATATGCTGGCACTCTTGAATAATACAAGACACAAAGCCTAACACAATGTAATTCTTTTGAAGAGGAACAAACATTGTATGTAGATCTCTCTCTCTCTCTCTCTCTCTCTCTCTCTCTCTCTCTCTCACTTCTTTTGTGAGGTTCTTGAAATCGTGGTCCACCTATTGAGGGGATACCATCTTTTAGGCTGTAATCTTGCACTTGTGCCAATTATGGCATAGCTTCCAGGAATTAGTAAGATTGCACGGGAGATGGTTCAACAGAGGGGCTATGGTGATTGCTTGAATTTCTTATTGAAAGGATAAGCGTTTTCATGGGCAACTAGCACACCACCAAAATGTAAAAGGTTTTCATGGTTAACTAGTACACCACCAAAATGTCAACGAAATGCATGGTAAAACAAATTCAGAGTGATATCTGTCAGCAGCGAATGTAGGATGGAACGAGAAAAAAGCGGCATCGTTTTTAGAGTAAAATGACGGAAATAACCCTCGAGATGCTACTTCAGCCGAACCACACCTCGCCTGCAAACGCTATCAGCCACACACACATGTATTCGTTTCTCACAATCTCAAATCACCAATCTCCTCCTTCGACCTCAGCGGCAGCAGCAGAGACCTCTAAAATCTCTCTAACAATTCCATCAAAAAAAGCCACCGTCTCCCTCCTCCACATGTGCCACAATCTCCATGAAATCAAACAGGTCCATGCAAGAATTGTCATTCTCGGGCTCATCAGCCGCCGCCCAACAGCTGCCAAGCTCCTCCAATCCTACGCATCCATCTCTTGCGTTGCCGATGCACTGTCTGTCTTCACCAAAATTGATAGTCCAGATGCGTTTGCCTACAACACTATGATTAGAGGCTTTACACTAGCCGCCAACCCTCACACTTCACTCCTACTGTTCTGTCGAATGCTCTCCATCGACGGTCTCTCCCCCGATAATTACACTTACACCTTCGTCCTCAAAGCAGCTTCTCTTCTGGGCGCTGCTGCTCTTATGGAAGGAAAGCAAGTGCATTGCATGATAATTAAGGCCGGCATGCCACCGGACACCTACTTGCACACCTCTCTCATACACATGTATGCCAATTCAGATAGCTTGGATGGCCTGAATTGCGCCCGTCGAGTCTTTCAAGGCTTCTCCGAAGACGAAGAAGAGAACACACTCGTCAAGAACGCAATGATCTCAGGCTACATACAACATGGTTATGCCGATGAGGCTAGAAATGTGTTTGATCATGCAAGAGCAAAAGACAGCGCAACGTGGAGCGCAATGGTTTCTGGATACACTAGGAATGGGATGTTCATGGAGGCATTGGATGTATTCCGGGAGATGACGGCTTGCGAAGGCGCCCTCCACCCAAACGAATCCATGTTGGTGAGCGCGCTGTCTGCTTGTGCACGGCTGGGGGCGCTGGATCAGGGGCGATGGATACATGTTTATGTTTGTCGGAGAATTCAAGGGGCTGAAATGAACGCCGTGTTGGGCACTGCTCTCCTTGAGATGTATGCCAAGTGTGGGAGCATAGACGAGAGCTACCAAGTTTTCAGCAGCATTTCTGATAAGGACGTGGTCGCATGGACGGCAATGATTTCGGGGTTAGCCATGCACGGGTATGCTGACCAGGCATTCAAGGTATTTGATGAGATGCTAGGGGTCGGCATCCCTCCAAATGCAGCCTCTTTCGTTGCCGTCTTATCTGCTTGCACACATGCGGGGCGAGTCCAGCTGGGACACCATTACTTCCACGCCATGACGCACGAATTCCGGATGGAGCCAACGATCGAGCATTATGGATGCATGATCGACCTGCTTGGGCGGGCGGGCCGCTTGGCGGAGGCTGAAGATATGATTGAATCCATGCCAATGGAGCCGAATAGCGTCATTTGGGGCGCAATGCTGGACGGGTGCCGGATGCACAAGGATTTCGCGAGGGCTGCTGATGCATTTAATCATCTGATCGAGCTGGAGCCACGTTCTGGTGATCGGCTGAAGCCGATTGGGCATGTGCTTGCAGCAGAGGGGAGGTGGGAGGATGCTAGCAGAGTGAGGAAGCTGTTGAGTGAGGGTGAGATGGGGACAAGACGCGGAAGCAGTTGCATTGAAGTGGACGGCATGGTCCATGAGTTCTTAGCGGGAGGCAGCAGGTCAGGTAGGCAGCCACGATGTTGATTATGATGATGCAAGAGAGATTCGCATACAAGCAGAGAGAGGTTCTATTACAAACCACCTATAGAGATTGATGAGGAAGAACAGGGAGAGTCTGCATTATTCTAAAGGCACACACACACACACACACAGACACACACACACACACACGTGATGAGAGATGTTGCCCATCATCATTTTGCAACCCACCCGGCTGGACTCCTATACATTCTATACAAATCGACTTAAAATAGAATGAAGATGATAGCTTGTATGGCCCATCGAATTTTATTTCCATTCTCGAGTTGAAGATGCATGTGTTCATTCTCATCTTTTATTGTTATTATTATTATTATTTTTTTTTACAGTAACAACCACATTGATATTGTCTACATAACTGCAGCTTAATAAAGTATCTAATCCAACAAGTTCTCCAAAATACACATTGCATGACTGGTTACACTTCATAAACACACACGAGCACATGCTCGAGAGTTGGCTCTTGATAAAAGGATTTTGGCCTCTTGGTTAACCTGCAAATGCTTCCTAGCGACGAGACAGCATAAAAATCTTGGATATTTTCACCACGAGCTGAGGAAGGAAGAGCTCCGCCGGGATTTCTGACGAAATTGTTTCTTTGTGATGCACCATGTGTCACAAAAGGTGCTCAGCTGCATTCATGCAAAACACATTAGCACATCATGGATAAACAACCTAACACTGAAAACTTTTCATTCCATTCAAGAACAACATGCAGCCCAGTCCATGCATGAATTGAGTACCGAATTTTGATTCAGACATGGTGATTCATTACCTGCAGCATATCTCACTGCCCAGAGCATACTAATTTTCCAAAGTAACAGATTCCCACAATTGGAATGGCAGACATTGCTTATCCCATATAGGGTTCCATGTGGGGTCTCCGAATCTTCCAGGCTGAAAATTATATGCGCTAAATTTGACAAGCCATGATAATCGACAAAGGCAGGGATTTAGCAATTAGGTCGCATTCCCATCAACTTTCATGATTTGTCTTAGAGGTGGAATGTTATAGTCTAACTTTCCATGTACATCAAGTCGTCAAGAAGGCATTAAACTCTGCCACCAAAGCACCAGAAATGGAAATCATAGTAATACTCAGAATGCTACCCAATAGAATCAACAAATTATGCATTCCAGTGTGTGCTCATGCAGTTCACATAAACAATGTTTTCTACGATCAAAGTAACTCACATTGCTGACAATCTTTCCTCCAAACCATGCAGACTCAGCTCCATATGGAGGGGAAATGACTTTGATCCCTTCAGACATCGAACATGGAACAAGTTGATGGAGCTCTCTTTCAAGTCTCTCTGAAACGGAATAATTAAATCTTGAAAGTATTGAACTTCTAGTCATCATTCAAATAAACTCAGCGGTGCATTTGCTGTTCAGCCTCTCCAATGTTTTCCACACAGGCGCAGATGCATGTGCGCAAAACATACACATTTAAAACAAAAATGAAAACAAAAAAACTTGCTTCTGTGCATTAGCAGTATGTAATCAGGATACTCCATCCCTCAATATTTTGTCAGAAAAGCCCCAACCAGTCCTCAATCTGATCAGAAAGCTGCTTGTGTTAGGTTATCTAGAATTCAGGCAGTGTCACTGTCCAAATATAGCTTGGTGTAGGAATTGTACTACATTGAAGCTTTTTCATCAAACACAGAGAAGAATTTATCTTGAGATTAAATCGACCTCGAGAATATCCTGCACACCACATAATACCCTCCATGTGATTGATGATATACTATTCATTGTAATGGTGCATCGTAATGGTCCACATAATACCCTCCATGTGATTAACACCAATCATTTCATTGGATTCAAGCTCAATTTCCATTACTTACATTCGCCTTGACTTATAAACATGCCAAAAGACTCCAATTTGGAAATACAAAAAAAGAAAAAAGAAAAGAAAAGAAAACTTATATCATACTAAAACTAGCAGAAATGTAGCATATTTTCAAGGCAGGCAAAGAACCAATTCCCTCAGTTCAGAATAATGACCATTGTCGATTTTAAAGACCAATCCTCTTAATACAACTTACATTTTGTCTCTTCTTATTTTTTTTCATGTAGTGCTTTGTACTTCCAAGTTTTCTTTTATAAAAATATCCAGATTATCCTTGTTTGGATTGATATCAAAGAGAATGCAGAGGAGATTGAAGGTGCGTAAATAATGTTAAATAGGGAAGGAGACGATGTCAATCCATAAAGTGAATAATGGAAAATTTAGCAATCACATAGAAAAAGTAGGGTGCCTAAGGTTGGTTAACACTTGGGAGTAAATAAATGTTATATAAAATAAGTGACAGAAATGATTTACATGGAAACCATTTACACCAATCCAAAAATACCATCAGGGAAAAAATTCGTTGGTATTATAGTATGTCGACTTCAGTGTATCAGCATGTATTTGCAATGACACTAAGCGGACATGCAAGCCTCTGAAACCAGCAAGTGTTGGCAACAAAGTTCAGGTCATTGTCAAGGTTAAAGAGACCTAATATTAACATAAACATATTTCTTGCAAAGGCTTAGCCACAAACCTCGCAATCCAGGTAAACATGCACTGCCGCCAGCCAAAACCACTGTCTTGAACCATCCATCTTCAGTTGTTAAGTTTGCATCGAGGCAATGATCCATGCAAAGTGCTACTGCATGATGCAAACTCATTGTGCGCCTGTATCCACCACAATCACATGAAATCATATACATGGATATAAGAAGATCAAATAAGCAGGTATTGGCCTTTGGATTGGAAACCAGTATTAGTTTGGCTCAGTGTTTTCGATTTCGAATTTCTAATCACCGAGAATTTCACAACAAGCATCTAACAAGACAATCTCACCAAGGAAGAACACAGATTTCATGGGTTAGGCAAGATTTTCAAAATTATTGCCGAAATATTGATATTATCTCCACATTATCGAGATTATTAGCTTAATCTCGAAATAATTTTGAAATTCTCAAGATTTTCAGGAAAATCTCTAGAATTTCTCACCTGGCTGCTGAACAGTAAAATCCCCATCTGAGATTCCTCTACGCACCAGTCGTATCCCCCCGAAACCTATCCTAGACTCTTGAGAAGCTATTTTCAAAGCCTCCATTCCCATTTTTAGCCCTAAAAACTCGTCTTTGAGTCACCAATTTACACCCAAAAATTGGATAGCATGGTGGTTTCCTCAAAATACACTCAGATCTCCCTCCCATTTAATTTCTAGGTTTTGAAATCTTCCATACGAGCTTCGAAAATCAATTTTGGTCAGATTTGGTGCAGATTCAACGCTCAAAATGTAAGATCTACGTATCTACGTTCGAATCCCAAGCCGACGGTAGATACAGATTTGGGGGTTTTCGTTTTCAGCTTTGAAAACTCATATTAATCAAGATTTTTCAGCATTCGAAGCTTCGAAAACGTGAGATTGAGGATCGATTGCAACTGAAAGAAGTAAAATCCATTTTTTTCGTTTTTTAGGGTAAAAAATGCATCTATTTTCATAAAAACATATTTTTGGGCTTTTTTATTGGATTTCTTTGCTGTAAATATCATATTTTGACTGGAAAAAATATATGGAATGGTTTAGATATTTTTTGAGGCTTGAAAATGTATAATATTTATATTTTTGTATATAATTTAATAAATAAATAATTTTCAGTAACTTTTTAACTTTGATAGTATATAATACAATTATTTATAGCCTTATATTTTGGTACATAAAGTTTGAGGATAGAGTGTTAGTTTTTTAAATTTTTTTTTTGAAATTTTTTACATTTGACATTTAAAGTGATTTTTTTTGTTCTAAATTTGAATTCAGATTTATCGTGATTTATTATGAAATTTTATTGAATATTGTCTATTTTTTCTACATTTTTTAATTTTTTTTATATTTTAGCAAAATAGTTCGGCGAAATTTTCGATAATTTCTCTGAAATTAGCGAAATTTTCTCCTTTTCGGCTTAGCAAAAATTTTCTTTTTGGCGAAATTGCAAACATTGGTTTGGCTAGACCTGAATGCTTTGGCTGAAGCAAGGGACCAACTGCAAAGTTGCCAAACTTGGGACTCATTTTATGCCCCCACACCCACATCAATGCACACACTAGTTTGGTTAGACGTGAATGTTTTGGCTGAGAAAAAAAAAAGGCTCAACTCCAAATGGGCCAAACACATGACATGAGTCTTTTTTATGCCACCCACATCCACACCTACACATACATGGCTGAAACAACTCCAAACGGGCCAAATATGGGACTCCTCACATGATCCCCTCTCATTCCCCCATATGCACATGCAAATCATGCATGAGCACGTCCTTGCACATGCATTAAAACACACTGGCCATTATATGGACACTAGTAGATAATTTGCAATACATCACATCACATTGCTTTTGAACCAAATGAAGAATGATTTCAACGAGGCAATGGAATTTATTTACTTACAATTTTGAGAAGCATGAAAATAAATGAACATACATTAACCCATGAGCAAGATTCCATAGCCAAGATAGGAAATTCAAATATTTAATGGCCTCAGGAAATATTATGCCTTTAACTCCAATCATGTTGTATCATGTATCACCCAAAAAGGTTACTGGAAGTAAGAAAATGCAAAAAAGGTGTTTGGAAAGGTGGAAAAGTTTCCCACTCTTTAGTATGATTTGACATTTTAATGACCTAATAACCTTGCTTTTTTCTCATTATTATCATATTTCCAATCATTATCTATCCATTATCTATCACCTTTTCATAAAAAAGTCTATCTATTTGATCATTATTCATTTTATATCTAATCATTACCCTATATTATATCACATCATTTCCTTTCTTTTCATCCACTTTTCTATATTCCTTTTCTTCCACCTCTTTTTCCAAATCCCGAATGGAGCCAAAGAATATAAATAAATAAATCCACATCAAATTATTTCGTTCCAAATTCTTCTAAACAAGCAACACAAATCATCAGTACTGAGACTTACACCCCTCCAATTTGAGGCTGAAAAAGAATCTCCCCTGTTTGAAAGCGCTCTTTTGAAAGGGTGAACATTCCTTCACCTGAAACCTTATACGATGCCCGTGTATCTTTACATAGCTCTGCTTCATAGTCAGCAGCAACATAGCAGAGATTCTAAAAGCTCATGAATCACCAAGCCATCAGTACATATGCATAGCAAATGCTCCATGAAAGAAGCCGCGGATTGTAATGTTATAAATAACATGGAACCAAATGAATGTATTGCTAACTTAAATTTCAAAGTTCAATAGATTGCCCCAAAAAGAACTTTGTGCTGTCCCCAGTAAAAGAGAAATCCAGGTAAGAAAGGATATACCCAGTGCATGAGGCTCCTACCAATGCCAGGTATGGAGAAGTGAGATATGCACCACCTTAACCCATTTTCTGGAGAGGCAGTTTTTGTGATTTGAATCCCAGGCTTCAAGGATGCATGAAGCAAGCCTTGCTATTGCACCAGATGACATCCTCTTAAAACAAAACCTTAAGTATTAAGCTGATATTCTATAACAAATCCATTTTCCAAGATGGCCCGAGGAATTTCACAGGCACATCTGACATGCTAGACTTGAAGCAGGGTGCATTAAGTCTAGTATTCAGAATCCATACCTCTTTCAGTGTCCGAACAGTGTATAATGAGTCAAAGTTTATTCTTCTTTGTTGCATCTGCTCCCTGAGAAATCCTGTGAGCTTCAATGCACCTAGTCCAATGGTTTCCACACCCACCTTACGCATCACTTTGCCTCGTAGAACTTCAAACAGAATTGGCAAGAAACCATCAACTATGGAGCTTCTCCACAACATTAGTTAGAAAAATGAAACAGATATGCGTTGAAGGAAAAATAAAGAAGAGTAACATCGGTCTTATATATCAAAATTTGTCATTTCATACTAGTGTTCATATTTTCACCAAATAAATCACTTAATTGCATTGTTTGGATGGCAAAAGGTTTGTCATGGTTTAAATACTCCAAAAAACCCAAGTGACCAAGACTTGGGTCTGACCAATCTGAACTGTACCTCAACTCTAGATCTTCAGAATCAGCCCAATTAGGGTCAGCCAACCAAGTGAGGCACAAGCCAACCGGACTTGGACAAGCCCCAAATTGGTTTCAAGGCTTGACCATGTCAAACAGAGTTGCCAAACATCCAAACCATGTTGCCCACAATATAGCTGAAAGACTCCCAGTACCAATTGCGGGCATTACAGTCAACACAGTGAGAAAACTTCAGCTAAGAGCCTGTGTTAAGATTGGTGGAATCATTGCAGTAGACTGGGCAGGGAAAACAGCAGACCTAAGGAAAACTATAGCTACAATAGATCTGTAAGGAAAAGAATCCAGGAAAGTTTTTTCCTCATTTAATCTGTGCAATCTCCATGGAAATTTGGGATCATAAGGATTGCAGGTGGAATCTGTCTCTCACAAAGTATATAAACCAGGATTGAGAGGTTAACTTGGAGTAAAAGGCCATTTTCTAAGGAAAACCATGGTATGTAAACACATAAATGCTTTTTTCCATGTCACATCTGCAGAGGAGAATTGCTTTTCAGAATTACATAAATACCAATCTAAACAGGCAATAAAGTCTCCAGCAAATTTACAAAAAGAAGAAGAAGAAAAAAAGGAAGAGAAAAGAAATAACAATCAATCATCCATTTTAAAGAGAAAAATCAATGCCAAACAATGAATGGACAATTTAACGCACATACAATTATTAAATTGCACTCTCTCAAAAGGCAACCCCATCTAGGAGGGTAATGACTTATGATGCCAAACAGAGTTTCTGTTCTGTGCTTGCATGCATGACAAATCAAGAAATAATAGTACCATCTAGAAACTGGCCTAAGGGATAGAGATGGAAGTTAACAAGCATGAAAAGACAAAAGTTGAAAAGAAACAACAAAGGCTTTCTTATTGAAAGAGAAGAACACAGCATGCCATCTAAGACTCCCAGAGCATGCAAAATGCCCGTGGGTGAAAGCAGAAAGAAGCATCTGACAAATTGACCCTTGTAAAACACCATAGAGCCTTCAATGATGCTCTTATTCTTGTAAAGATATGTACTAAAGAACGATAGAGATTGAAACAAATACCCCATCCTCCATTGAGGGGTGGTGTTTGAAAGAAACGAAAAGCAAACTATATAAAGTAGCAGAAGAAATAGCAAAATAGAATAACTTACTTGGAACCACTGATGTGACATTAAAACCAACATTGACAACAATTCCGGAAGTGCGTTTAGCAGCATAGAGAGCTAAAACTGCCTGAATTTTTATTACAAAAAGAAGACATAATGAGTTGACAAGAGAATAAGAAAATAACCTATTCCAGGCTACCAAGAATTAGATTGAGGAGTAAAGTTTTCAAAAACAAAATTTAAACTAGCAAAGATAAATGAACAACAGAATATACTTAAAGATGCAGTTATTGCACTTAGGCCCCGCTCAGAATACTATATTAGGCTCTTTGAAAGATATCCTACATTCCTACTAGGGCTGTAAATCGATTCGGGTTAAACCTGAATTCGACTAACCCAACCCAAATTCACAGTCGGTTTTGGTTGGCACTTTGACAAATCAGGTATAACCCAATCCGATTTAAGAAATTAGGTTGGTGAGGGTTGGAGGGTCAGGCAACCCGATTTGTGTGTGTGTGTGTGTGTGTGTGTGTGAAATATTATTGCTCGTACACAGCTGCACTCTTATCGCCCTAATCCCCTAAATTCCTAATTGCTACAGGTCAACCCACATCCCTCCCCAGCCTCCCCAAATCCAATACCCGCATCCCTACCATTCGCGAATAGCACTTGCACAATTGCACAAGCATTGAACTAAAGCATGAAAGGCTAAAAACACAAGCCAAAAGCCATTGACCCTGCTAATTGCCATTGCCATTCACGAACAACAGAACAGTCGAACTCTGAACAGGCAACCGCCATTCACGAACAACAAAGCAGCTCGCACTCACACCCGCACCCACAAGCTACAATACAGTAACACAACAGGCATCTTGTATCCCACAACAAGCATCCTGCCTGTCTCCATCTTCTCCAATGAAGCTACCCACAAGCCACAATACAGCGCCGCGGCCTGCATCCCGCTTGTCTCCATCTTCTCTGGCGAAGCTACCCGCAACATAGCAACCTCTACTCCGCCTACAAAACGCCACTTTCGGCCTTTCCATCTTCTTTGGAAACACAGGCTACAACACAGCAGCCCATTGCTTTACTCCGCCCGCATAGCAACTCTGCTTCGCTGCACAGAGGCTCCGCTCCTTTGTTTCCCCTCCGCTACCTCCTCTACAAAGCCGCCCAATGTCTCCATCTTCTCCATCGAAGCAACATATACATTTGCCCTCTTTTATAGCTTTAATTGATTATTAATAAACTTTATTCAACTTTAGGTGATTATGAACATTTGTTAAATGTATGAAATTTATATTTGCAATTTTGCATTCAGTATAGAGCAAGAGAATGTTGTTTAAATTTATTTTGCATTTGTTTGGTTGTGAAAGTTGGATGAGATTTGATTCAAACTTGGTTGATCCAATGTGTAGATTTGGTCTAGACTTTGTTTGATTTGAATCCTAGTTTAGTGAACTTCTGTTTAGTCGAGTGAATTTATTTGAGAATAAATTTATATTAATGACATTTTTACATTTTCCTAATTTCATTTATATTACTTTCTATGTTTACAGGTTGATTTATGGTATTGCTTTTATTTTATTATACATTCAACTCATATTCTTGCCTCACTTCTAGAATGAATATTTATAACTTAATATTTTTTA
Source organism: Pouteria campechiana (assembly GCA_036873735.1). NCBI lineage: Eukaryota > Viridiplantae > Streptophyta > Magnoliopsida > Ericales > Sapotaceae > Pouteria > Pouteria campechiana. Next base: position 11,615 of record JAYJMB010067698.1, read on the forward strand.
ACCTCATTTATCAACCCAAAATCAACTTGAAACCGACCCGATTTTATTAAGATTGGGTTGGAGTTTTATGAATAAGGTTAGGGTTGAGTTTACCCCAACCCGACCTAATTTACACCCCTAAATCCTACTGCTAGAACAAATCTTAGATGCGGTTGGAAAAAACTGTGGGTCAACTTTGGTTACAGGAGGTTTAAAGTGTATGAAAGTTTGAAAGAACTCCTCCAGTTTTTATATTTGATATGTGTCAGTATGTATGTGTAGGAAAATGTTTCTAATCAATTGGTCTCAATGAAATATTCTAAGTAACCTTTTCATTTTGAGTGACGATTGTATGAAATCCAATCTAGTCATTAATCTTATCATCACATACTTAGTTAAGAACCCAAGACCATCTTAATAAAAAAAAACTCACGAGGAACGTAAAAGTAAAATCATTTGAGGGTGAATATTGAACCATTAAAACTATTTATTTTTTAAGGGATCCACAAGCTTGTAACCAAGCATTCATTCCTTTCAAAGTATTCTTCCCATACTTATGAATAATTAAATAGAATTTCAGATTATTCAAATGCTTAAATAAATAGATCTAAGTAATTTTAATATTTTATATTTTTCAAATGGTGAGGTCCACGCAAACCTCCTATCAAAATGATTTTGAGCATTCTAGTTATAAAGAAGAGGTTATATTAAAATGAGTTGATGAAATTTAAGTCATTCATCATGCTTAAAACATCAAGTTTAGCAAAGAACATGAAAGTTATCATGTTAAAAGAATCACACGTATCGTAAAAATGAAAATCATTTGAAAGTAGATATAAATCCAACAAATGATTTTGATTTGAGAGTAAATATAAATACAAACAAATGATTTTGATTTGAGAGTAAATATAAATACAAACAAATGATTTTGATTTGAGGGTAAATATAAATACAAACAAATAAATCAAGTATGATGAAAATGAAAATCGTTTGAGAGTAAATATAAATCCAACAAATGATTTTGATTTGAGAGTAAATATAAATACAAAAAAATGATTTTGATTTGAGAGAAAATATAAATCCAAACAAATGATTTTGTTTAGCACTATTAAACGTGATGTTTTAAGCATGACAAATAGCTTAGATTTCATCAAATCATCTTAGTGGAGCCCAAACAAAGAGGCTCTGCTCTGTGTTTTTGTGACACTGGTTTTAATGAATCAGTGCCCTATATAGATCAAACCATTTTATATTTGCAAGGTCAAAAGTCTTAAGGTCAAAGAGAGCAAGAGAGCAAGATACTCTAAATATAAGCACAAATATGTAATGGAAGTGTCAAACTCCTTTTGCCAAAAGCAAAATTATTGAGTGGAAGTGTTAAACTCTTCCTGGTAGCTTTCTCTAGTCAGCTACCCACCTAGATAAAGGAATGTCGGTTGTATTTAGTTGTTACAATGGGATGGTGCCTACAAGAAATATATTTAATAAGAGTTTGATAATCATTGTTGAGCAAAGTTTCTTCTCACATCCCCAATTATCCAATTAAGGACAGACCACGTTTTAATCGAAAAGAAAAAGCAGAAAGCTCCCAACAAAGAAACAGCATCTTTCAGTACTAGGCCCCTTACATTACAATAAAAAATAACAACCAGGACAATTAGCTGATTAATTGATGAGGTCAAAAGCATATGCAAAGCCATGTAGAGGGAACACAAGGTTAAAGGTGCACACAAAAGAAGAGGTGGGTGTATCAATCATAGCTCCGCCAACTTGTTGGAAAGTACACGACAGAGTATGACCATGCAAACACAGCAATATTCCTTCTATGCCTACCGTTTCATGTGTAGAACCATCTTTTAAAGACTGCAGCAGCTGTTTTTAGGAAGGCAGTGATTGCTTGGTGTGGGTCTACTTCCATAGGCCATTGCTCCTAAGAAATTTGATATGTGATACAAGGCATGCTCCATATCATGTGCGGAGGAAGGGCCAAGTTAGTGGACTCAAGGGTCAGACCCCAAATCTGAATACATTGGTTATTGCAATAAAAAAGCATTCATCACTACATATATTACATGTCCACATGTCCAAGATATGGAAAGCTACCCAGAATACACGTAAAAAAAGACTTCTGCTGCAGGAACATTCATAAAAAGAAAACTTTACCTGATTGATGACACAAACAGCAGGAACATTCATATCAAACAACACAGAGTAGGTTGCCTCCCTTAACTGTCTTCTAGATGCCTTAGCAGATTCAGTATCTGATAAAAAGGAAAACATAAGAAGACAAACTTAGTTAAAAGGAATTAATATTTTTAGCAAGAAAATAATGAAGAGCATGAAAGTGGTTTTTTCCTAAATTCTGGCATCATCAGTGGGAAAGCCATTTTTGCTAAACAGAGCAGCTCAGGAATTTATTGGTGAACACCAAGGTTCTCAGGAGAAGAATAACAAACAGGTTTGGACATATTCTCTAGTGGATTTAACCTCCAACACATCAGGCAACTAAAAAATTATTCTAGAATGACACCCAATTTTACTTGCCAATCAGTAACTAAATAGTTGAGTAGCTCCAATTCTCCATATTATTGATTAAAATAAAATCCGATTCTCCAATGCAAATAATTCTTTAAATACATGGCAAAATACAGCAAGGAAATGGTGAAACAAAAGCAAACAACTAAAAGGGCATCTGGACATATCATTATCAAGATGATTAATGATGGAAGTCTAACCATCAGAATGACAAAGCGGCATGGACACTACAATTGGTTGCAAAGAAGGTTTCACCTGCATCCTGTCAGAAGATATTGTCAAATATCTGTTGCGAAAACAAGCAAAATTTTGATTCTGATGTATAACATGATTCATAAAGAGAAAACATTAAGGATGTGCTTGATAAGCATCTTAGGCAAAGCTAGATCTGAATGGTAAGGAGCAGTATGCTTGAACATAAAACCCATTACGAAACATTTTTACAAGTGAGTTAAAAAGCAAAAGAAAGAAGCTGAAAACTTTCACATGGTTAATTATAAGAGCATCAAAGGTAGATTGAATGTTTAGTGCAATGCCCTTGAGCTATTTTTTCTTTGCAAAGAAGAAATCAAATTCATATTGCTTTGCATAAGATTCCTATTGAGATAAATAGTACTTGGGCTTTACATGAGAAGCTAGAGTTATGGCATCATGGACATCCATTCAAAATGAAAACCCAATGCTTGCAGTTAGGATATTTAAAATTGAAGCAATTTTGTAAGAACCAGACTGGACTGGCTAGTTTGAACTGGTTTGACTGCAGCTTATTCCTGTTTGGTCCAGTTTCAATCAAAAATAGTCTAACATAAAAAACTGTTTGAACTTGTTCAACCAGCCAGATAAGCTGGTGAACCAGCAAACTAAATGAACCAATTCATTATATTTTTGTTTTAAACCAGTTCAATGACAAGTCAACTTGTTGCTGAGATGGTTAAGAAAGTAGACCAGACCCCAGATATGAGGGTTTGAATCTTGAGAGCACCTATTTCATAAAATTCAATTTTCATAATAAAGTATTAATTCAGTTCAAACCAATTAGGACTGTCTGTTGAACCTGGTTGAACTGGACTGCTAGCTAAACCAGTTCGACCTGTAGTGCAGTTTTAATACCATTAATTTAAACAAGTTCTGAGGCACCATCCACACACAATAGATCCAATCAGATCAATGTTCTGGATCATTATACCATGAAGCCACCAGCACTCGTTGGAAATCCAAGAATTGTAATTGGAAGTCTTAGAATCAAAAACATATAAACGGATTAAAATTCACATCCCTCGTTCAACAGAACTGAAAACATGCTAGAGATGAAATACATCAATGCTACATCCTGAAACCTAGATGGTAAATGAAGAACAGACTCTAAGCATCTGAGGACAAGTCAATATCAACAAACACAATATAACACCCAAACGAAAGAGAATGTTTAAAAAAATGTCACATAAAAGAATGACATAACAACAAAAGATTTCTCAGACCTGCTATAAATTGTCGCAAAAAAATGTCGAAGCCTTGAGTACATAGGAGATTCAATATTACCAAATTCCTGCAAAAAAGGGAGCCTTCAGAGAAGATAGGGCAGTTAAAAAAGTATCCTCCTTGAGGTACGGCAAGCAAAAGTACAGCAGGTTATTATATATGTGTTTTAATAAAAACATGAAATTTCAAAATAATAAGAACTTTAGATCACTGATGCAAAACCAACAAATAGCAAAGGAAGTAAGCTCACCAGAAATGTTGCTGACCGGCTGGATGGTGCAGAATACTTGCTCCAACCAAACTTGCAGTAGCCAGATCCACCTTAAAAACATTTTATGCAGAAAAATTCAACATCATACCATTTAAACCAATCTTCGTAAAAGTTGCCCAGTAAATTTCAGCACACTGATGATTATAAATAAATAATATATCACAACAAAGGTGCCAACAATAACTCAGTACAATAGCAGGCTATGAGCAACAATACTTCAGGTGCTGCAAAATATTGAAGAAAAATAATGTTAAATGATTAACAGCATTTTGGACATGAGAAACAACAGCTGCTTGAAAATCTATTGTTATAAAACAGATTTATAACAAGATTTACAGACTAGCGAAGAACCATAACATTCTTTAGGTTAAAACACATGGGAAACTGCAATGAACAAAGTAAATGCTACACTGCAGTGGAGACAGAAGTGATAAAAGGTAAAAAATGTTGTAGTACTAAAAACTTCAGGCTTCAGACTGATGTGAAAATAATAAATAACTGCTAGGAAACTGCAATATTTTCTGGAAGGAAAATTTTTAGAAAAGAACCACCTAGTTTGGCAATTAAACATCAACAGAGAGGGAAGAAGTTCTGAGTTGAAATGTCACTAGGGACTAGCATACGAGCAATCGGTGAAAATTCAGGCCACATATCATGTGGGTAATGCCATAATGCAGGTTTAAGGCCTAGATCCAAAACTCAGGTTTGTTAGTGATTTAGGTAGGCTGGATTAGGGATTTGATAATGTCACTACTGTGGAAACAGTTCGTCAGCTGGACGGAAATGTTCAGAGTCAGCAAACAAACATGTATAGAAAGAAGCTTATTTAATTCATAATTAGCAAAGAATGATAAAATCTTGGACAAGAAAAATAGCAGCATGAGCCATAGAAAACTCCATGGAGGTCAAGTTGCAAGGTCTCACCATCTACAATAACACATCCTGGTAGTTTTTCACGTTGGCCATAGATTTGCATAAAAGATAACTGGGGAGATTGGCTATAATAACTCCTGTAATCACAATGAAAGTAAGTTAATGTTAATGCATGCAATCCAACAGCAAGTAGCATAAAAAATTGACAAAATGGATCAAATCAATAGCATATGTTAGTTATAAATAACTATAGAAAAGACCATGCTATCAATATATCTAAACTGGCAGGGCAATCAGTAATCTAGAGATACAAATAATTACGATGGTCAATACCCAGAATCTGAATGCGAACAGTCAACCCTCTTCACATTTCACATTTCATGTTATAGTTATGCCAAAACAATTCATGTATGAACACCGAATTTGCAATAAAAATTCAAAGCACTTTGACTCCCGAACAGCAAATTCATTCCACCAGCCACAAACAAGGCAATTATATCTCAAAGATGGATGTTGGGGAACAAAGTCGTGACGCACCGGATAGGGCACCCCAATCTCAAATGCGTTTCGGCAAAGACAACAGAATCCCACGGCTCTTTTCCTTCATGGAAGAAGAAAATCCAGAGCCGATTGTCGGAAACGAAGAGTTTCCAGGTCTTGCAGACAAGACTCATCCTGGCGGCTTCCTTGGGTCCCAGATGCTTAAGAATTTGAAGGAAGATATCGGCGGGCAGCTGATCGAAGGCGCCTGTAAACGATTGGCAACAGACCTCCTCATCCTGGGACGATTTCTTACTAGGAATCAGATTCGAATTGGATCGGGTCGACGACACGGAAACCCAGACCTTCTTCAACAACATGGCCATGGCGCTCTGAGATGATGAAGGATTTGGGAGAAGGGGATTTAGGGAGATGAGGATTGAATGAGGATCTCGGAAAATACGGATTTAGCTTCGGAGAGAGACTGCTGCGGACGAGAGCTTTGCATGTTGGAAGGCGGCAGCAGAGAGGCGGATAACGGCGGATAACGGCTAAGGTCCGCCGGCGGTCCACGCGCCTACCAAAAGACACGAACGCCGGAAGATGGTGTAGGACTGTAGAAAATGCTGCGCAGGTCTGATGAAACGTGCATCGCGCTTCAAATTTCAATTTCAACCGCAAAGTGCAGCGGAAAGCGAAGCGCAGACAGCATAGACAGACTAGGTATCTGTCTCTCTCTATTCAATGGCCGTGCACATGGCTGTGAAAGATCGACCATCCTTTTTCCGACGCATCATCCATTTATGGGACAAGGCGAAGCAGCCATCAGCGCTCTTGCCTTTTGTTCTTTTGGCTTGCGACCCGCCATCGGCAACACGTGCAAAGAGAATTTGCAAGGAATTATCTATTTCTCGCGAATACTGTCCGCCGGACGCAAGTCTCCCGTTTGGCCGCGCACTTGGAGGGTGAAAGTGCTTTTTCCAACAAAACGTACTTTTAAAATATTTGGCGGCAAATACTTTGATTAACCACAAAAGTTGAAATAGTATATTTCCGAAAAAGTAGAAACTTATATTAAGATAATATTATCTATCTTTTTTTCTTTAAAAAAATAATATCATAAGTATATAAAATTATTTTTAAATATTTAGATACAATGTAAATATTGTTATCCATCAAAGTTTTAATTATTTTCTAACCAATAAGTTTTTGTACTTATTTATATTAATATTACTTTTAAATTAAAAAATAATTTTTATTTTTTATAATTTTTTATTTTAATTTTTCATTATGGTAATTAATTTTTAATATGAATAAGGTACATAATATTATTTTTTTCTTTATATTTTATATTTATTTTGAACTAACAACCAATAAATCTCATATATATCTAAAAGAATATTTTATAAGTTTAAATTATTTAAAAAAATATAGTAAGAATCTCTTTTCTTTACAAGATGAGATTAGATCTATTTAGTGTGTAACTTAGATTTTATGTAAAAATTTTATCGCAACTTAAATTCTTATATATATATAATTTTATCATATATGTATATTAATATTAAAAATATCAAGTATTTTTTTCCAAATTAACAATGTATATTGAAAATATCTTATTATTAGTACTTATTTTAAATCTTAAAATTTGATCTGTATATTCTATTATTTATATAATTCTTTTAAATATAATTAGTGGTGGAGTTAAAGTATAATTTTTTTATTCTTTTTTTATTTACATAATAAAAATATTTTCATCATATTATACTTAGTCCCTATTTAGCCGTGCGTTTTGACGGACAAAAGCACTTTGAGACACATAAAACCTGCGTTTCGGAGGGACAAAAGCACTTTGAGACACATAAAACCTGAGTTTCGGAGGGACAAAAGCACTTTAAGACACATAAAAGCAACTTTTGAAAGAAAATCGCATCATTTGGCTGAAATACCATACTACGGTTTCATTATCGCCAAAGCTGATTTATGGCGTTCTGGCAGAAGCTCGAATTTGGAACTTACCCTCCAACTCACCTTAATTGCTTCTCCGTTATCAAAAACTACCGTAATATACCCTTTTGCAAAAACGTTCTGACTTTCTTTAATGGGAGTTTTCTTTTCTCTACCAAGTTGTCTTCTCAATCATTCAGTAAGCTTTCTTTTCTCCATATATGCATACAAACCACTTGATGATCAAAATAAGCATGATTGGTTTTCTTCGTGTTGTGTTGGTTTGATTGTTTTTTTATATTGTTTTTATTTTTAAACACAGTTTTTTTAAGTACACTATTTTTTTAAACATGTTGTTTAAAAAACACATTGTTTTATTTATTTTTTGTTTTATAACATGCTATTTTGTTATTTAAAACACATTGTTCTGGTTTTTTTTAATCAAAACATGTTATTTTTTTAATCAAAACTCTCTATTTTTAAAAAACAAAATAAGTTGATTTTAAAACAAAAACAAACACAACACGCTGTTTTGATTAAAAACATAACACGTTTTTATTTTAAAAACAATGTGTTTTGTTTTTCAAAACAGCGTGTTTTTTAAAATGAGTAAACAAAATAACAAATTATTTTATTTTCTAAGACAGTGTGTTTTTTTAACATGTTTTAATTTAAAAAATAACTAGTTTTTTGTTTTAACACATACTATTTTTTAATCAAAATATGTTGTTTATAACCAAAATATAAATAGCAGTGACTTTTTAAAAAAATAGCATTATTTTTTATAAAATATGTTGTTTAAAAGTACTGTTTATACAAAAATAAAAATATATATAAATTTGTTGGTTGAAGTTTTGATTATAAACAGCAGTGTTTATAATAAAAAAGAAAAAAACGTACATATTATATGGTGATAATGATGCTATATAATTAATCTTTTTTATATTTATCCCAGAGTATTAGAAGAAAATTTTGATTATGTGGTTGATTAATAATAATATTTGTACATTATACACATATATTGTCAAATGAGGTGGTGATGCGGGACAAACTTCCGCCTGCAATGCTTAAAAAAAAATGTGGAAACACTGGATGAAAAGGGTTGGTGCATAACATAGTTTCCATTTTAGCAAAAAGGTAAACTTTAGCCAACAATGTTTAAAAAAACAAACTCTAGAATACCGAACGAAGAGAGTTGTGCGCATAACAAGGTTTGCATGTGCATGCGCATAAGATCATTGCCCATATGTGTGTGTGTGCACTTTGTCCAAATTGAAAATTTTCTTGCTTTCTTATTCTTGCATGTATATAACAAAATTTTTTCCTATTATATAGGCATGCTAGTTGTTGATGTTGAACTAAAGCAAAATAAATTTTTAGACAACAATATTAAATGGATTGGACATGGGCCTAAAATTTATATTTCTTTAATTATATTATACTCATTTGTAACCACTTGCATATGATGACTTTTTTATATTTAAAGTTTGGATTGTTGATAATATATAATTTATTTTTAGATTAATCTTCACCTAATTATTTATATACTTTTTTTGTGCTAACTATCTTACGTCTTATTGCGTATCCTTGGGAAAATGTTTAGGAGAGAAGCAAACGGACAAGTCTTACAAGAGTTTTGTGGTGAAAGTTCTCAAAAAAAAAAAAATAACAGGCCATATGGGATGAGAAATTATTAAAACAGGCATTTATAAGAGTTTGTGTTTAAGAAATGCAACCTAGGAATAGGCCTGACACTAATTTTAATAGATTAGGTTGGAAAAATGTGATTGCCAATTTTTATGATGTAAGAAAAAATTATAATTATAAACAGCTAAAAATAAATGAGATGGATTGAAAAAGGAGTGGCAATTATGGGATGAGCTTGTAGGAAAGAAAATGGGATTAGGATAGGATCCCCAAAAGAAGACTATGCAAGCAAGTGATGAATGGTGGGATCAAAAGTTATAGGTTAATATATTTCTTTTTTTATAAATACTTAACTGATGTTTAAAAAATATTAATATCTTAATTTTTATATTACAATGATGTTGGAAAATCTAGAGGCAGCAAAATTTAAGGAAAGAGGGTTGCAGTTTGCATAGGAGATGGAGATCCTTTTTAAGGATGTGGCTGCCGCTGGAGAAAGAAATTGGGCCCCATCTTCTGGAATACTTCCCAATGACAATGCAATAGATGAAGACTTTAATAGTGAGCAATTTGAGAGTGAAAGCTTCGATCATATTGAAATTGAAGGAGACATGAGGAATTTTGATGAAATTCCTTCTACTGTCGAAAATGGTAATGGTGAACATAATAGAAAAAAAAAATAGACAAAGACACAAAGTTCAAAAAGAAATAAACAAGTTTGGAACTTCAATACGATTAACCAAAGCAATGGTCAAATTAGTTTAGGTAGTGGAATCACGTACCTCTAAAAGTAAACAAATGAAAGAAAACAAAACAAGCATAAAAAATGTGATGGAGATTACTCCCCGAATTACCTAAAATGGAGGTGGGAAGTGAATTATGGTGACAAGCTAGTGAGGTACTATTAGACAAGTGCATAGAGAGATGTTTCTAGCTATAGGGCCTGGAGTGCAACTTGAATGGTTGAAAAGAAAGACCAACCAACCTAGGAATTAGTGACTTATCTTGGTGTTTTGATTATTATGTATGCAGATATAAATTATTATGCATTTTGAGATTTTGAATTTTATTTATACTTAGATGCATGGACCATATTTTTGTGATTTCTATTTCTTATTAAACATGTTATACCATTTATGATGAAATTAAGATGAAGTTATGTAACATATAATTGTAATTGCTTTGTTTATTTTTTGATACAACAAGTATGTCATCAAGCAGAGATGACGAGAGCCAATGTAATGATATTGTTGAATTGGCATCTATTGGTGCAATGTTTGTTATTGTATACTATCAAAAATTTTGTTTTAAACAACCATTTAGGACGTCAACATATATTGGTTATCATTTTGTTAGGAATATGCTACTTGGCCATAAAATACGTTGTCATAAGATGTTTATGATGAAAAAACATATATTCCATGCATTCTGCATTGCCTTAACTAAGAAATATGGATTAAAAAATACTAAAACTATGAAGGTTGACGAAATGGTTGGCATGTTTTTATGGACTATAGGACATAAGGTTGGAAATAGGATGGTTCAAGAGCATTTTCAAGACTCAAGAGAGACCGTTAGCAGGCATTTTCATATTGCTCTTAAGTCATGTTTAAAAATATCAATTGATTTGATAAAGCCCCGATGACCCAAAATTTAGAGGTATCCACCATAAGATAAAAGATGATAGTAGGTATTATACACACTTTAGAGATGGTATAGAAACTATAGATGGTACACATATACTTTGTGTTGTTCCCTTTAGCTAACAAGTACTGTATATAGGTAGAAAAAGTTTTCCAACTCAAAATGTTATGGTAGCTTGTGATTTCAACATGTGTTTCACTTTTACATTAGCTTGATGAGAAGGAACTACTCATGATACATATATATTTACACAAGCTCTTCAAAATAGATAGCCAAATTTTCCTCATCCCCCTTCAGGTTTGAATATATTTTCTTATTTTTTTATGATTATATTATCTTTTGAATAAACTTTATAAATATTGACTCACCTATTTTTTAATGTGCAGGCAAATATTACCTCATTGATGCTAGCTATCCAATGCCCATTGGGTATATAGGACCATATAAAAATGAATGATACCATATACTTGATTTTAAGCACAATAAGGAATTGCAAAATCATAATGAAAATTTCAATTTTTATCATTCAAGCTTAAAATATACAGTTGAAAGAACTTTTGGTGTGTGGAAAAACCATTTGCCATTTTAGATCACATGCCTACTTACTCACTTGACACACAAGTTCATCTTGTAGTTGCTACCATGGCTATACATAATTTCATAAGGAAGAATAGCAACACAGACATAGAATTCATGAATTACGATAATGATGAAGAATTATTACTAGAAGAAAATAAAGAAGGTCATATGACTCTATAGGAAGATTCCAATGAATTAGCTGTAAAGATGTTGGTTTTGCATAATCATATAAGAAATGAGATTATCAAATATCAATTTGATGGTTTTTAGAATTTTATAAGTTTTTTTTTATATTTTAGTTTTATCATAGTTATTGTCATATCCTCATGAATTTTTGATATACCCAACATACTTATTAGTCATGGATTAATTGTTTTATTGTTATGATGATATTTTTAGATAATTTATTACATAAAGTTCTTATTTAGTTATTGATTTGTGAAAAATAATAAAGGCTATTTTTTTGGCCTCAACTAGATAGTTGTGATTTATCTTTGTCAATATGATACTATCATGTTAGATGGCATGAATGATTATTTTAGTTGATAATTACCCATAAGAGAATATTATATAATAATATTTTTAGTAAATTGGTTAATATTATATAAGTTAAAGTTTTTATTAAAAAACAAATAGTGTGCATTGAAAATGATTTTATTGAAAATATCCTTATATGCCTATTTTGTTAAATTTCACATCCAAAAGCACTTTTAGCCCTTTATAGCCAAGTGATTTATAAGATTAAAAGTACTTTTTAAATAATAGAGTCAAACACTAGACAACTTTTACTAATAACACTTTTTGTAAAAGCTTTATTAATAAAAGCATTTTTCTTAACAACTGAAATTGCACCGGCAAGCCAAGCAAGCTCTCAAGTAAATATATAATGTCAAAAATACTTTTTACATTTTTTAAGTTCTATTATAAAGAGTAATTTTTTAAAAAGTATTTAATTTCAAAGCCAAACGGAGCCTAGTCTTTGGATTGGTTGCGAGTAAGAGATTTGCTTGGTTTGGCTGCATTAGAAGGCTCGAGGTTAGCGTGAGACACAAAATTTGTGGGTTGCTGGTAGGCCCGCCTGACCATAAATTAGAGCAGCTCTGCTTGTTGCCATCCGTCCATCTGCATTGCACTGTAGGCTGGCTGGTTGACAGGTAGATCTGCGGCTCGAGCCCCTCCACCATACACGTGGCACACACGTGGACCCATTTGAGGCGGCAGAAATCAGAAAATGATTTGGTTAGATCGCCCCCGATGCGCAGCCACACATATGATAGCGTTCATGTGTTGCTGGCTGTCTTGATGCATTCATTCCTTTACGTGTCCAAGATGCGTAGCCCAGGGTTTTCCATTAAATATGATTCGGCGAGATCGGGCTTGCATGAATCTCCCCATTTTTTTATGGCAAAAAGCAAATTACAATCCAGAATTTTGTATTTATATGATCGGTGATTAGAGTGTCTATGGGTCAACTTTGGATGAACCATCAGCCTGGTTAGGTTGGATGCCTATCTACGAAATGTCTAGAATCTAGATGCACAATAGTAAACATAAATTATCAATGCTATTGAAGAGTAGCAATCTAAGCATACACAACCTGCATCACAGGTTCAAATTTTTATGTAAAGCCTAATCCGCATACGTCATGCCATTCAGCCAACTGTAAGGCCCTGAAAAATTTTACAAATGTAAATTTTTGTTATTGTAAAGTTTTGCTAATTTTGCCGGGTCGATAGG
>JAYJMB010067709.1:0-24777 GCA_036873735.1 Pouteria campechiana
GAAGCCTATATTATTTATTCTAGATTATAAAAAGGCTTATATCAGCATACAATAACCCAATCCTATTTATATATTAGGTCAGGTTGAGGTCAACCCAACATTTATCCAAACTTTGAAAATTCAAATTGAATTCGGGTAAGTTTGGGTTAATAAATTGAGTTTATATCTTTTATATACATATTTTGGTATATTTAAAATATTAAATCTGCTTGCAAAGGATAAATTTTAATATATTAATTTTAGAAACAAATGTATAAGGATTAATATGTCAAAAATAAACTTAAGATGATATGACTTTCAAAAGAAATAAAAATAATATTGAATTTTAAAATCATACTCTTGTTTAAAATAATTAGATATAATTTTTTTTACTCAATCTGACCTTACGGGTTAAAAAGAGATCTCAACCCAGCCTAGGTTCGGTTGACCCGACCCAATTTGCTTCCGTAAATACATGATAAAACTATTTATATATACAAGTATGAGTATTACATAATCATTACATGCTAACATTTCAATAAAAAAAGGCTCGTTTCAGGTCTCGTGCATAAAATATTGAGCATTTCAGTCTTCTTTCAGATGAATACCTGCCCATCCAATAGGCAGAAACCAGCAAAAGGTAATCGACGATTCACCCGAAATCCATCTTTGGAGCAATCTAATTTGACTTTTTGGCACCGATTGCAATCCAGATATAACTTTTAAATGCTTTACAGCACGAAGAAAGTTGGATTTTAGTCCCTTTTTTCTAACAAGATAATGTGGTTATGCCCAACATGATGTGATTGACCAGTCCACCAGGAAGGAAAGACGAGACTAATTTCTCGACTTCCACGAAGAAAAAGACAAACATTCACAATCGACAATTGACTGATGAACAAAAGGTTTTATCACTGGCATTGCATAGCATTTAATCCTTGTTACTACCACAATAATATGTTTAGTTGCACATGAAATTTCGTGTTCTTACCAAAGTCCGATTTATTTGGATCAATGAAATATTGGGGCTGTGGGGATCTTGATGGGAAACGTGAAAAACGTAAAGACTCTATCAATTCAACCTAATTACCTAACCCATACCTGCTACTATGATTACGGTCTTGCTCCTGTGTCAGAAAAAATGAAAATGAGGAGGACAAAATGCATTTGGCTACTACGGTAGCATGAAAGGGACTAGCCATGTGAATTGTTCTGTAGTTGACACTAAAAACAGTGAATATTTTTATTCATGTTGATATCCTTTACTTACTCCTTAGGAGTTAGGACTAAGACGCCACTGATAATGATGGGTTGACCAATGAGCTACGAGTCCCAAAATTTGCGGTTTTCGTCGTGACATGCGCCCAAGTTCACATGGAAGATCTGCTCCAAATATATGAAAATAGTGATTGCAAATGGGGATTTTAGGCGGATGTCTCCCTCCAAAAAGGTTAATTGCTAATTGCTTTCACAGCTTTATTGGCCAGCCTGACGGGAAACCCGCAAGTACAATATCCACCACAGACCAATTAAACATAGAAAAATGGTTTGTAAAAAACAAAAAAAAAAGTGAGAAAAACTCTTAACTCTTCGCCTAAATTAATTCTTTTATTTATCCTGATTAATTTTATTTTTTTACAATTAATTTTTTTTATTATTAATCTATATTTTTCGTAAATAAGTCTGACATCATTTTCTCTCCCGCTAGCGTTTGTTTTTCTTATTTTTTATGTGAATTTGACATTCAGCTGTCCAAAATTCTAAACAGCCGTTTAGGAGCTACGGACCATCCTGGTCTAGAGAATTTTGCGAAGAGAATATAGCAGAAAAAGGCGGCATGAGAAGATAAGAAGAGTCACCCATGTTCTGCTTTGAATTTGCACCACTCGATATTTCACTTTTGACCGTATATTCGATGGATGAAATCACTGGCTAGGGTTGTTTGACCAGTCTGACTCGGTTGAAAGCCTCCCACGTGAGATGATGATGTGATGGATCCAAGCATCTAAAAAGCGATAAAGAAGCTTTGGTGAACCAATGAAATGGGAAGCAGGCTTTACAGTTCCTGGTGGTCCTTGAGGGTAGAACAAGAGATTTAAAATAGGTTACGAGGAGAAAAAAAGATACGAGATAATAAGAGGTAATAATTATTAAAAATAAAATAAATAAAAATAAATAAAAAAGCCTTCTTGCATAAAAGAGATAAAAATAATGATTGAAAATATAAATATAAATAAATAATAAAATTATTAAGTAATTAAAATATCAAATCATATTAAATTCATAAAAAAATGTGAGTAATTGTTCCCAAACATGGCCTTGGATCGATATGTTTTTTAAGGTAATTAGTTGCACTTAATTTTTGAGTTTGATAAAGGTAAATTAAAGGATGGCCCACTTGCACATTTATAGGTGCTGAGGATTCCTTTGATACATCCACACGCGTAGATATAGTGATCCGAAGTCGTTTTATTTTATTTATTTCAATTTGACTGTTTTCTTTTGTGGGTAGCCAAATGTCTTGCTTTCCATGTTCAAATTGCGGCAGAACGTGTACTTACCCTAACTAAAAGCAAAGCAGCGAATTCCCTGGGCCTTAAATAAAGAAAAGATTGATACAGTGATTGCTTGTGACTTTTGACGAGTAAACGTATTTGATAGCTGCGTCCAAAACGGCTAATAAATGGCCATTTAATCCAATTGGAAAGTCAAATTATTCAACTGTAGAAACCCAACTCGTCAAATCAACACCCAAGGCCTTCGACCATCTAATTTAATGCATATGCACTGATTTCACGCTGCTGTGTTAATGCGCATGGGCAACAGCCGCTGGCAACTTCCAAAGACGTTTGTTCCTATCCATGTACGGCTATCGGCTATTATTGGATCCCCAATAAATGCCCACTGCTGAGCATATCCACACCAGTCAGCAACCAAAGCTTCATAGTTGTAGACTGCCGTGAATCATGTTGTGCCTCGTCAGCAACAGGCAGCCGCTCGACGAATGCTACCAAATCAAATCCGTCCAATTTTTGGATGTCGTTTTTGATGAAATAAAACCATTGATTTTATTGAGATAAGGAAGAAAATCAACGGCTCTAATTCAATAGGCTGGTTCTCCGAGGATTATCAAGTGAAAGCTAGAAATGGGGTCTGCTTAATTTGTACTTCTCGTTTTCTTCACCATGTACCCGTGTTGACAAACATAGAGGTCTTGTAAGACGTGGAAAAGATTTAGGTAATAATTAAAAATGAAGATAATGATTAAAAAGGAAAAAAAATCTTAGGAATGAGTAAATATAGATAAATGTCACAGCTAAGGTTCTTCACGACTTCACGTTTGTCAAGAGGCAATGGCGGACACTGGATAGGGATTAAAACCTTTTGAAAAAGTGCCGCGGGGGAGCTCACGAAGAGCCAGAATTTTCCCGCTTCTTGCGGAACATTAAATTACAGCAATTGTCTTTTAAATGCCAGTCAAATGATTTCATCTGAACAGCAAAGCGCTTTCTTGCCGTAAATGCCTCTTTAAAATCCCAGTTTAAACAAATACATGTAAAGGGCTAATCAAAGATGCCAGTTGTTGAGAGTAATGTCATGAAAGAAAACCTTAAAAAGCCCCAAGAGACTATAGCTTATATCATGAATCACGTGCGAAGTATGGTGGAGTTGATTACAGGAGAAGAAAATGGGTCCGACCATTGCATGCCATGTCTTCAAAGTTCAACCCAGGTCGGTAACTCTCAAGTCATGGTGATGGACAACCCGAAAAGGACAGCTTTTGCATGGAGCCCACACCACAAGCTCCCTCTGCGCCTTTGCCCGGATGGCCTTGTCATTTTCCAGCTCAGATGCCCCACATGCTATTGTCCGATGTCCACTGTCATGCATGGAAAGTTTTTTTTTTTTTTTAAATATCCAAGATAATGCAGCATTTGACTTCTTTCTTTTTAAACACACACACACACACAAAAGAATAATACCATGATAATCGCATGATAGGCGAGTTCAAGTCCAATCAAAGCAATTTAGTTTAAAAGACTCAATCTTAGATTAAATGCAGAATTATTAATTTTACACATTTTACATGATGCCACGATTTCAATTCTCTTTTCCGATTGCAATTTCAGTGAGTCACGCACAGCGGAGATGATTTAGCTGAGATTTTTCTTGATTAAATGTGTGGCCGACTGAAAAATAAAAGGGCAAGTTGCAAGTTGCAATCATGGATTAATGGCAGTGATTAAATGCATTAATCCTTTGCCCTACCCCCAATTCAACTTACGAGTAGTAGCCATAACAATCATTGCTGGACCCACTTCAGCTTTTTGATCCATACCTTCAACCATCGTCGGTCAATTAAGCTTTGTCCATTTCCCTACTGACAGAAGAATTACCGCTTATTTTCGTAGCACTGTCGTCTGTCAAACATATTTCATTGCAACACTACTCTTTTTTTTATTTTTTCATTTAAAAGAAAGCCTATACATCTATTTTATTTTTATTACTTCATGGTTAATATCATGCTAACATTACCCCCATCCTCGAGTTCACTGGAACAACCTTCTATCCAAATTCCCTCTAAACGTTCGACCTTGCACTTGCTAGATTTTAGAATTAAATTAAATGTAAAGAATACATAGATTTATATGGTTTACCTAAAACCTATTACATCAGAAAAATAATAATTTTACTAATTTTAAAAATCAATTACAACTTTTCTTTCTTACTCTTTTACTAGCCCAAACAAAACTTTCACCTTCATAAGACGGTACCCCTAGAATCTGGATCTACCAGCCCTGGTTAGCAAAAAAAAAAAAAAAAAAAACAAAAATTCGAAACTCATGTGGGTGTGATTTTCGTCTAGTTTCGCGATTGTGAAATTGCGGTCGAGAAGTACTAAAGTAAATTTGACTAACAACCCATATTTTTCTTATAAACGTACTGCAGATATCAGAATCAGTACACGGAATTGTGTGGACCCTGTAAAGCCGAAAAGACGCCGAACCGTGCAACACATGAAGGCCACCCTTTTGTTTGTATTTGCTGCCGTTCAATGTATCTTGGGCCAGCCGGGCATTAACAACATCAAATCGCTTACAATAAATTCTTCATGCAAAATGAAATTTTCTCGCCAAAATCATGCCTAGTTCCGTAGTTATGGAGCAAAAAATCACTGAAAATGTCCGCCCAGTAGTCCTGTGTAGTTTAAGAAAAAGCTGCAGCATGTTGTACTGTGCTTGAGCTGGTTTTTCTGTATAGACCCAGACCCAGACCCAGCTCCAGCTCATTTATTGAGCCATCGGGCGTGTTCAAGGGATCCGTTTGTTTGCACATTGGCGCTTGATGCCGCCCATCCATTTGTCTGGACTGGGCCTTAGATGTCTGCACATTTGTTGAATTTTAAGCTAATCCTAGCCAACGCATATATTTACTTTGGAAGTTTTTGTGGTCTATTTAGCTGGACTGTTGAAGCCACGGATGTTTTGGCATGCCATGCATAAGCTGGAAAAAGATCAAATCAATCACCGTGGTTCTTATTCAAGTTTTGGAGGTGAAAAGCATCAAACTTTCAATCTGTCACACCAATCCATATTAGAACCCGCCCAACCCCAAAAATCAATCTGCTCAAATTCCACCATTTATATGAAAGAAACAGCCGCACTGAAATCCATTAGCATTAAAGATATGCAACTCGTGTTCGCCAAATTACAAATGGGGAACAATCCATTCCCACTCTTTCCTCCGATTTGAGTTTAGGCATGGTCTAGCAGCCAAAAGTTCAATTTGAATTAAAACTGCGACTGCTCATCCTCCAAAAGCGAATTCATTTTTGTGGAGAAGCCAATTTCATCTTGAATTCTTAATTCGATGACTCGGTCACGATGTTTGAACACTCTCATGCCCACCTACATAGACGGCCTGAGGGCCAATCCAATTCCACGGCTATGAGAGGTCGGCCGAAAGCGACAACTGTCACACCCACACCACATAACTGCTGTACCAATGCAACTCAATGCTTGGATGATTTTGACTGTTAATGTGTGAATTTTCCCTTTGTTTTAGTTAAAAATACATGTGGACAATCTTAGCTGTCCATTTTGTTTCTTAAGAAAAGTTGAATTCAAGTTGAATTAGGAGAGGTTGTTGCATAGTAGACAATAGAGAACTGCCATGTAACTCAGATGACGAACGTGGCAAAAGCCAATGGTGTGAAGTTGGTGAAAAAGAAAAGAAAAGAAAAGAATTTTGCATTGTTGCACAGAGTAACAACTTTTAGTTGAGCAGTTTCCATGGTTGAAGCCTTCAACAATTTCTATGCAAAAGTCTATTTTAATCGAGTCTGGTGACAAAAGAATTATTTATCCGGGTTTGAAAGCGTCTGATCAGAAGAAAGTTTTACCAATTCTTCATAAAAAAATATCCAATCCACGATCTCATCTTCAGTTCAACCACGTGTTTTTGGGTCTTTCTTACCATTTTCATCAATGGTCTTCTGGATCCTTGAACTTCCTTTGTTAGAACCTTAAATCCACCGAATTACTCCGAATAAATGCATTCATGTGCTAATGCAAACTAACAGTGGTAGACTGAGGTAGATGGCTTATCTTCTAGATCCAATTTGACAGGAATATCCTAACCTCTTATTGATTGTCATTTAGTTGTGCGTTGAACAATTGACTATTGCCTGTTTTAGATTAGGATTAATTGGTCTCTGAAGTCAATGTGTTTTAATTTATGAGCCTTGATCAATCTGAAGTGGGTTTCACCCACCTATTTATATGCATAACAGGACTGCAACGTTTTTCTGTAACTGAAACTCAAATCGACGAATGATCCAACCAATTCAATTCCATTCAGAGTAGAGATCTTTTCAAAATGTTCATTTAATGTCTAAATTATTCGTTGTATAATCTCTCTTCACCGTGTAAATTAATAAGCTGAGAAAGATGGCGGCATATAAGGATTAAGGGTCTATTTGAAAATTATATAAAATAAAAGAGAAAAAGAAGAGAAATAGTTAAATATTAAAAAGTTGAGCTAAAGGGAGAGAATAACATTAGTGGATGAGGGCAATGCTTAAAAAAAGACTCGCTTTCATGTTAAGAACTGATAAAAAAAATCTCCTCCACCGGTTGAGAGAACCAAAATAAATAAGTAAATAAATAAATAATGTAGATTCTGCATTGAAGTGGCCACAGAAATAAAGCATTAATGAGTTGCCGGTGTTGGAGCTAAAATAAATAAATAAAAATCGTAGATCCATGCAATATCAGCACGTGTATTGCATAGGAAATCAGACGACTACATGACATTTGATATTAGCTTCTAAATTAACCAAGATTATAAAATATTCTAAGATCTAATAAATGGATTAGAGCAAGATTTTCACTACCAATTAATATAAAAAATTAAGATTTATGTACAATTTAGTTGATTTTCAAACTTTTAAAATCATAATGAGTGTTTCACGTTAAAACAACTTGTGAATATGTAAAAATGTTGGTTCGGATTTAAAAGGTCAAGCATGAAATATTCTTCTTAGTTCAAAGCTTCACGTCGTAAATTTTATAGCATACTTTATTGTAAAATTCAAATGGGTTACGAGATTAATTGAGCCAAAAAGTGGCCTGGAACTAACATTAGAACCACTAATAAAAGGTTTACCTAACTAAGTGCTCATTCGGGTGAAAAGCTCGCGTGAGAGTTTAGTGGCTGGAGAAAGGAAAGCTGTTTCCAAAATCCCACTATCCGGCCGTTACTTAAGTTTTTTAGGTGAATACTTATTGATCAAAACAAGTTATCAAGTTGACGTCCCTTGGAGTGCAACCTACCAAGAAGGGGTTTCATGATTTGGACGGGACGGTCCAATTTGCATGCAGTGTTGTAGGTGGGATGCATGACTGTACATGATTAAATGTCCTATTCCCGAATAAGAAATGCCAACCATATATCGTCTGCATCTGACGGCAAGTTTAGAAGACTTTGTCTAGCTTTCACCAAATGCCAAGAAATTCATCCCAAATTGGGTCCACTTTGATGTAATAAAAAACCAAGAATCAATCTGCCAGTCGGATAATGACGTGGTCAATTTGTGGGCGGTTGAATATTTGATGGATCAACCAAGGAAATAGTGCCGGGTGGAAAATGCGGCGAATGAATGCTGATGAATCCAACGTAGCACATATTAAAATTCGAATAACCCAATTCATGAATTCCAACATAGACCAAGGATTGATAAACCTATGTTAGTGCAGATCCGATCATTGTAATCACAGACGTGTGAAAATTTATATTCCTTTTGGTTTCAGCTACCGATGAGATGTGAGCTAATCAGCATCACATGTTTGTTGTGTGCACATTCCGCGGAGTGTGTAAAAGTCGCAGGTTTGTAATTTTCCAGGGGTAATGATCACAGTGGTGAAAATGTTATTTCTAGAATGACTGATTTAGAAAATCTAAATCATTAACCACATTTAACACTATTTGCTTAATAAATATGGAAAAAATGTATTGTTTAGACGCCCGAGCGGATCGGGATCGGTGAGGTAATTTTAATGATTTTGTATTAACTTTAAAATAAGATAAATTTTATAGCCTATAAAAGCCTCCAAATTAATATATATATATATATTGTTTTTTTATAAATAAATAGTGTTAAACATAGTTAATACATTATATTTCTTAAATATATCAGTTTAAATATCAAATGAAATATTTTCACCAAAGCACAATTGTGATGAAAATATTTCTCTGTGATCATTATCCATTTTTTATTTGTTATTTAATTCTTGGAGGTGTCATTTTTTCCATCCGAGTTGAACTAAAGAAAACAAAAAAAAAAAAAACAAAGTCTTTGCTTGTAGCGGTCATCCAAAGAGTGTGAATTAGCATTGCTTTCAACGTCTTCGCAGGAAAAAATAATAAAAAGACAAAACGGTTCTTGATTCCTAGTAGAAATCTGTACCTAATTGGAGAGATTTTTGAAACTTGTAGGTAAAGTTTCTGGAATAGCTTGTCTCATTCTACTGTAGAATGACCTGACCAGATACACAATGCTTCTAGAATAGCTGTAAATGGAGCTCCTTCAAAATGGTGCTTAATTAAAAAAAAAAAAAACATTCTGCGTTCAATATATAGGCTGGCAATTTTGGCTTGATAATCCCCAAATAGACACAACATTAAGTGCTCGAAATTGGAATTGGTAGTTAGTTTTGGGTCAACATTAAGTGCTCAAAATTTTCATTTGTTAGTTGAAGTGTCTACCACGTTACTGTTTTTCCTGCCAAACTTTAACATCTCCCTAACTATGGAAACTTAGGAAAACTGGTTTTCAAATGGTGGTTGTGGGCAATTGCATTATTGGCCTGGCTTTTCGATTGGTGCACTGTAATTCTAAATCAAGAAATTCGATTTTTGGAAGGCTGACTTGAATCATTAATTCCAGCAATCCATAAACCCAAAAGCAGCTTTCATGTTTGTTTAGGAGGGAACTTAGATTTTTATGAAAATTAAATTATCCTCATCTGTAGCCACTTATCTTAGTAATTCCATTTTTTTGCATTTTTTGCTTTTTTTAATTAATAAATTTTATTTATTTTATCATTATTTACTTTATCAATCATATTACCTTCTAATTTATGTTGATAATATTTTATTTTTATCTAAATAAGCCATACGAATCAATTAACTAGCTTAGATCATGTTTGCAAGCTAATCCACGAGAAAAATTCACATACAAGCTTGCGCCAAATAAAGTTTTTGAGTATTCGGCTCATTTCGACGCAGTTTTTTATTTATTTATTTATTTTTTTACGATGACTTGTCCACTTGCCCTGTAAGTCAATTAATTATTAGATTTTGCTTGCAAGTAAGGCTTATGTAGACTTACAAAGGTGGAAAATACAAGATGTAGAAATCAAAGAATATGAAGAAAATAGTAAAAATAAATAGAAATAATTAAGAAAAATAATTCCGAAGTTAAAAGCTCAATTTGCCAACAAGATGCTTCAAAGTCAATTAATAAAATTTCATGAAGACTTTTATATTAAGTCGTTCCAAATAGTCCCAGGAAATAGCTGCACATGCCATATGCTATGATTTAATAAATAGTCAGCTGCCCGGCATCGCAAAACAATGAATAATCCGGGTGCATGCAGTTCCCATAAGCAGGAGCATCAAAGGCTCGAGACATGCCGGGCATGCACCGCAATAGAAGTAAATAAATTAGGCATTCCGCTGTTTTTAAGTCCAAGATCAAAATCGGACTTCATAAACCTCCTATTTTTTCCTTTTTCTTTTTCTTTTTAATTTGGTTCCACCATATGAGTTTGCGATGCACATGAGAATAGGTAGGCATCTATTTTGTAAATTGTGTTACTTTAACATAGATTTGCAACTACCCTAAGTTTCAAGCGATATAAATATTTACATGGATATCACATAAGCATATATCTTCCGATCGGCTTCGTCGCTGAACGACGGACTACGATTCACGCGTATTTGCAGGTTTTCAGGTCCTGCATATCACACACAGCACTCTGGCCGTGTATCCTTTCTCACGTTGAGTGCGTCCAAGGCCATGATAATACGTGCACGACGTCCAACCCCTCATTCTATTAAAAATGTTATAGCCCGTCATCATCGTTTTCGATAATTAATTGAAAATCAAACCGACTGATTTGACATTATCGATTTTGTAGTTGTAGATGCAACGAGAAGCACGTGAATTGCCCAAATATGAGGCTAAGAAGGATTCTGGAGGGTCCATCAATTCCCCTTACCAACGTTTTTTTTCGCGGTGGACCGCGTAAGGCCCCTTATTTTTAAAAATTTAAACTTGGAAGTTATTCCTTCGGAATTAAGAATCGATCAGCTAGAAAGTTGCACCTGTGGAAGAATGTTGCCGCGTCGGAGGAGCAATTCCTGACGCAATCTACCCCGCGCATGCGTACGAACTTCGCAAGATCAGCTCATGGCCGCTGCGCGTTTGCCTGGAAACTCATCACGTACAGCTAACTGCATCACAACTTCGGATGCAACACCGTTATTTTGTTACCAGACTCATCATGTTGCAGAAAAGAGTCATGTCGGCTGGAAAGATGGCCCAACGGCCCATACTGCCAGGCACGGCACTTTGCCAGGCGTGGGTATTTTTTTTAATTTATTTTTACAAATGTGTATGATCGGATCACCAGAGTAAATTGCCATTCGCGAATCTTAGCATATTGATAAGAAAAATGTTTCGGTGGACGATTCTGATTGTCGGATTGTTCGCCCTTGGAACTCCCATTTTTAAAATACTGATTAGTGATTTCCATCCATCATGCAGACGCTTAGAAAAAAAATCTGGGTAAAACCGATGTATAATGCTTCAATATCTCATAAATTGAGATAAATTACAAAATGAACGGTCTGGATCGTCAAATGGGGGTTCACGTTTTCCAAGTCCATTGCCTCCGACAATGACTGACTTGTACACCTCAATCTGTGTAAACTGCAGGTGCATGCACCTGCAGGCAGCACAGGCGGTCCGGAGAGCGCGTCTTTCGTTCACGTGAACGCAGCCTGTCCCCTTGGCGAATTGTTCGTCTTTGAAATCGATGACTACAGCCGTGGACTATTTTTATCATCATATTTCAAACTCTCATTTCAGGAACCCCAAAAAAAAAAAGGGTTCGTCTCCGATTCGCCGGCATATGAAAACTCGTAGGCTTACAGAGTATAAAACCCCACGGCAAAGAGCTTGAGTGGCAGATCGGTTATTAAAACTCGAAGCATGTCCGAATGCGGAGTCGTGTTTCAAGATTATAACGATACTCTGTTTTGGCGGTTTCGTCGGGGAATTCGGCCCCGTTTCGTTTTCAAGGCAATCGATTGCCAGGCGCCAGCCCATGTAAATTGTCATTTCTTACGTATCATTTCGCCACCGATTGCAGTTTTCAGTTTCGTACCTTTTCTCTTCCTCTTCCTGTCGTTGGTATTTTCTTCAACGGCGTCCGTTGCATGTCTTTCCCGTGTCGTCGGAGAAGATGGGTTTTCTGAGCACTTTGCTGGGCGTCTTGGGTTTTGGATTCGGACTCTCATTTGGGCTTGTTCTGGGGTTCTTATTGTTCATATATTTCGAGCCGAGGGATGTCAAGGTGAGCGCTACCCCCGGTTTTTTTCTGTTCTTTTTCAGTTTAAAAATCTCTTTTTAAAATTTTTTCTTATAATTCTGCTTTTCATCTGTTCAATCTCTTGATGATTTGGGGTGTTTTTGTTTCTTCGTCTTCCTCCGTTTTGCTTTCTAATCGTTTCATTTCTTCTTTTGTTGGTTAGTAGTTTGAAGATTGTTTAGCGTTGGCTGATTTGGTCATATCTGATAGTTGAATTTTGGGGTAATGGGTTTGGGTTACACTCAATGGTAGTCCATTCGCCACTGTGAAATTTCTGTTAAAATGGTAAACTCTTCATTGGTATCGAATCACCGGGCACATTTGCGTATGGGATCTTTTGTCTAAGATCGCCCTGGTCTTCTGATTGTAACCATTCAGTTGATAGATATCAAATGGATGACTGCGAGTTCAGTTGCATGTGCCAAAAGGTTCGGAGATGGTTGGCATAATCACAGCCTTTTCCGAAGTGGGGAGCTATTCGTACGCAACTATCTTATTGGTTCTGTTCAATTGTTTTAGTTGGATATTTTACGACTGAATTGAGAATTGGACCTTTCTGAAAGATCATTGCAGCTTATAAATCTGTTGATTTCATTGAAATTTTTGAACTTTCGAATTCATTTGTGAGTGGATTGCAGAATGTTCCTTTTTTCCTTCTCCGTGAATGCTTTCCGCTAATTCTTAATCTTTTCTCAATTGGATGTTGCATTGTTTACCATAACGATGTTTTAGGTTGGTAGATTTTGCATATCTGAAGTTTCTCTCATCTGTCTTTGATTTTGCATATCTGATGTTTCTCTTATAGCTGTCCTTGTTCTTGTTGTCTATATTCTTCTCGCGAGCTCTTATTTTCTAGGATTTTTACCGTATGGTAAGCCCCTTCCTTAATTTCTTTTGGCAGGATCCAGTAGTTAGGCCACTTCATGAATTAGATTCAAAAGCTTTGTATGCTCTTCTACCTGAGATCCCTTTGTGGGTGAAGAATCCAGACTATGAACGAGTGAGTATTTAACCTTTTCTATCCTTACTATGCTTTCTTATGTTTCATTTGACATGATCCACTCAGTTCAATGAGTACTGAATGAGCCATGTAATTTGGCTAAAATGAAAATTTCGTATTGAATTTTCAGTACATATCAGCATGTGATAAATAATGTAAACATAAAGGGGAAAAACATTAAGAAATAAATGAAGTCCAATACAGCTATCCTTCTGATTGAACTAGAGAATGGATGCCATCTCTTCCTTATTCAGTCAGGTGTACTTACTTGGCTAGAGAGCATGCTGTGCTATATGCAGGTCCCAAATGAAACAGTTTGTTTTAATCATTGCAATACTTATGTAATAATAACTCATTTAATTGTAACCGTTGCAATCCGTTTCACTGGGCATCTAGGCATAAAACTAGTTGAGCAATCATCAGGTGGAAAATAGTTTTTGGCGAGTTTTGAGTAAATAGGCTCTCTTTCTAAAGCTTGTCTCAATAACTCTTTAAATCTACGATGTAATCATGTAAGCTTTGCAAAAATAACTGCAGCCAGCTGCAAGAATCATGTTTTCCCATTCCAACATACCATGGATTCTTGGACAATATCCTCTATTACAGCCTCAGTTATCCAGTATATCCTACCCAAACCATGTCCCGTTAGGCCTTCCCCTTGTCCTCTTAGAGCCATGAACTTAAACAGATCTACCTTGGACTACATCCCCTATTACAGCCTTCCCCTTGTCCTCTTAGAGCCATGAACTTAAACAGATCTACCTTGGACTACATCCTCTATTACAGCCTCAGTTGTCCAGTATCTCCTACCTAAATCATGTCCTGTTAGGACTTCCTCTTGCCCTCTTGGAGCCACGAACAGGTTGACTCTTTCAGTCTTTCTACCCAGCACAACTATAAACCTCAGTGAATCATTCAATTATTCAAAGACTCGATAGTATTAGCCTGTGTTGCTCAAAATTAAGCCTGAGATCCCTCATTGCAGATTTTTCTTTCAAAATTAAACATGTTGCTCAAAACATATTCACTGCGATCTGTTTCCTCAATATTTGCCTGTGATCATCATAATCAATAGCAGTTTTATACTATCTTTTTATCTTATTTTCTTTGAGGTGTTTATATTCACTTTGTTGCTATATTTTGCAGGTTGATTGGATGAATAGGTTTATAGCCGAAATGTGGCCTTATTTAGATAAGGTGACTTGATATCTCAACCTTCTTCCTTTTCTACCAGAAAATGAAATAGTTTGTGTTTAGACATCAAATTCAGCTATCTTATGGTGATGTGGCGGCCAAGGAGGTGTTCTCAAATACACTATACTCTTAATCTAGTCTTTAGTTATGTCCATCTCTTTTATATAATTTTCTTGACCAGGCAATATGCAGTATGATACGAAGCATCACTGGGCCAATGTTTGATGAGTACATTGGGAAGTTTCACATTGGATCAATTGAATTTGACGGTCTAACACTTGGGTCTCTCCCTCCCACAATTCATGGTGAGCATTTTCTTCCTATAAAACTGCCAAAGAAATTGAGGCAGCTTACTGTTCTACTTTTTAGTATTCCTCTTTCACCTGAACTTAGTGAAAGACATGTTTGTGCAATCATCACATCTATTAATCTTATAATATTATTTTGTTTTATAGAAATAATGATGTAATATTTCAGTACAATTGTTCACATTATCTATAGAAGAAACAGAAGACACAATATACCTTAGTTTAATGTGAGATCCCACATCGCTCGGGTGAAGGGGGAGTTCCTAGGTTAAGTGTGGGGGCTTTGGTTTTGATGGCGTGACGCGTTCTCTTGAGGAGGAAGTAAAACAGTGAGCCTGAAGTACCTCACTGGAGGGGTGACAAAGCGGACAATATCACCCGTGGGTTTGGGGGGCCAGCTTTGCTGCATATTATGATACGAGGTGATGTATTTTAAAACCATGAGGGTGGGTGCTGGCCTGAGGGCTAGGTCGTGACTCAAAGCGGATAATATCACACAGTAGGCCCGGACTATTACAAATGGTATCAGAGCTAACCCCAATAATCCTGATGAGGGTGTGTCTAGCGAGGACACTGGAGCTCCTGAGGGGAGGTGGATATGAGATCTCACATCACCCGGGTGAGGGGGGAGTTCCAAGGTTAAGTGTGGGGCTTCGGTGTTGATGGCGTGATGCGTTCTCCTGAGGGGAAAGTAATACTGTGAGCTTGAAGTACCCCACTGGAGGGGTGGCAAAGCGGACAATATTACCTGTGGGTTGGGAGGCCAGCTTGGCTGCGTATTCTGATATGAGGTGACGCATTTTAAAACCGTGCGGGTGGGTGTTAGCTTGAGGGCTGCATCGTGACCCAAAGTAGACAATATCATGCGGTAGGCCCCGGGCTGTCTAATTACTTCCAAAGCTCATTTTGTTTAGAGAAGATTTATAGAACTAACATATAAATACTAGTGTGGGATTTTCATATCCGAGGATAAATCAATTCTTCCTGAGTCCTGACAATCCGCTAGACGATCTCTAGCTCAACATTTGGAATCACGAGTGACCTCTTTGCTCAGTACAAAGAGCCATATTGTACAAATAATCAAAATAATAGGCCTTTTTTTTGTTTGTGGATTTAGAAATTTTATAAACCATGAAATTAATGATCTCAGATGACAATCTAATACAAAAACCACTTTTGATGACATGTTCTTCACTTAGCTGAGTCCAAATCTAAAACTAGATATTTGTTTCTTAGCATGAATAACCGAGAAAAATAAACCCAAATGCTATTTCTTCTAAATTTATTCAATGCTTCATCTAGAATATGTTGTGCATGTGGGCCAGGAAGACATTCTCCGTTAGAATATGAGACATTTTAGTACCCTCTTTGTTGATACCATGCAATCACATTATTGTTCTTCTTTTCTATTAGAAGCAGATTTAATTACTTTGAACTTCCATTTTTTTTTATACAATTTCTATTTGAAGTATATATAGTTCAGTTGGTTAGCTACTGGGAGAAAATGTATTAATGGTGATGTGATGCTTATAGGCATGAAAATCTATGAGACTCAAGAGAAAGATTTAGTCCTTGAGCCTGCAGTTCGATGGGCTGGGAATCCAAACATAACTGTGGCATTGAAAGTTCTATCACTCAGATTGACAATTCAGGCAAGAAAGTAATGAACAGTAGTGACTGACAGAAACAGTATTTAAGCTGAAAATTTTCTAAGAAACTATGCATCTCTAGGTGGTGGACTTGCAGGTATCTACAATACCTCGTGTTTCTCTGAAGCCTCTCGTGTCAACCTTCCCGTGTTTTGCCAACATTTCTGTATCATTAATGAAAAAGGTAGTTAAAACTATGCCCTTTTCTCATTTTTAAAATAAGTGTGTATGATCATATCTGTATTCTTCTCACCAGAATCTTTTATAACTTGCCTGTAGCCACGCATAGACTTTGGGCTCAAAGTTCTTGGGGGAGATATCATGGCTATCCCTGGTTTGTATCGATTTATTCAGGTGCATAACTTGCCCTTTTCCAACCAAATGCGAACTTGTAAGATCCAAACAGGCTCGTTGTGTTTGCTCTGGTTTTGATCATACTTAACTGAATCATTTGTCTTTTCTGCCAAGTTCAAAAATTAACACGATCAGTTAATGCTTAAAATTTTTCAAATTTCAGAGAAACCTTGACATTATTAGAATGGATGATAGTCTCTAAAAATATTTTCTAGCCGTTTGTTACATATTTCTACCCAAAGTTTGTTGCTTCTTAAAGGACCTAGTTAGCTTACATCTCATTTTCCAGTAAATGATGCTCTCTTATTTTGGAAAACTAATCACTAGCTTTTTGTTGAGTACTTTAGTTACATTAGTCTCTTAGAATTCTTTTATGGAATTTTGAGTCTATTCAAAACCCATCTAAACATAGCATGTGAAAACTCACTGTAAAATAGAAATTAGTCGTATTTGAAGCTGACAAGTTCTATAAATGATTTCTCTTTAACAGAAATATATCAAGGAACAAGTCACAAGTCTCTACCTTTGGCCAAACGTCCTTGAAATACCCATCCTAGACAACTCGAGGTAAGCTTTTGTTTGTTACAAGACTATTTAGCTTCTTGTGCTTAACAATGATCAACCCACCCACCTATCCCACCGACCTAACTTTTTCATTGTTTTATATGTATGCATTTGCTCAATGTGATTCTAAAGCTAGACATTGGGTAGAATAGAACCCCAGTTAAAATATGCACTTGGTACAAAAAAAAGGTCTTCAATTTAGACTTTCCCAATTAATTGGAAGAGGAACATATTATGACAGGGTTCATGCTCATAGCTCTATGATAGGTGGGAACGTGGCATTCATTTCAAATTGAGGCCTTCGGCTTAAGTAGAGCTCATCTACAGAAAGAAGTTTTTTGCACCGTAACTATTGGAATTTTAATTACACTCAAGTTGTGTGCTTTATCTGAATGCCATTTTGATTACCATGCCCACCTCTTCAGTTCGTGACTTGCAATAGCAATAGTCTTAGAAACTACGTGGGTCGCATGGGCCATGGCTAATATTTTTAGATTGGTTAGATGATCCAACAATGATATGAACTGGCCTGCCAGCCGAGCAGTTCAGATCTTGAACCCATTGTCCATGTCCTTAACAACCATTTTTAACCTATTTGAATGAGAGTTCTATCTTTTGGAGAAGTTCTTGTCTGAAATCATGATTTTGACTATTATGAAATGTTTTGGTCCTTGACAGTGTGGCCATGAAGAAACCTGTGGGCATATTACATGTGAGGGTTCTCCGAGCTGTCAATCTCTCAAAGATGGATCTCTTTGGAAAATCTGATCCATATGTCAAACTAAACTTGATTGGCGAGAAACTTCCTGCAAAGAAAACCACAGTCAAGATGAAGAATCTCAATCCTGAATGGAATGAGCAGTTCAAGCTTATAGTTAAAGACCCAAATAATCAAGCCCTTCAACTACAAGTCTATGATTGGGAAAAGGTTTAGCTCCTCGTATGCTTCTTATCTTTTCTTATATTTAAATGTAGTTTGGTTGATTCATTACATCATCACCATGATCATGATCACAACCCAAATACATGAGTAAGCTAGCTTATCATAGTTCATTTCCCACTGGCTTAGTTTTGAAGGGGAAAAAAGGAAAATGATTTCCTATAAAATTTTATATGGAAATTTTCATGCAAATGGTTGGTTTTTGGGACCCACAATGATGTTTAGCCTAAATAAATCCAGTGCATTTATCATATTGGGTAGCAGTTTCTTAGCTAAGCTTCAAAAAAATATCTTAGATCAAATTGTTCACAGGATAAAAAGGGGGTGTGTGCAGCGGTGGAAGAATACAAAATGTTTGTCTCATTAGACATTCAATCTCGGAATGCTGCAAATTAATCTTATTGTGCCTCAAGTATTTTTATCTTCCAAATATGCTCTCGCCAGTCCCTCTCACAATAAAACAATATTGCTCATTTATTTTCTGCTAACTTTCCATGCCTGGATTGCTTGTAATCTTTCCTAAATTTACAACCTTCAACAGGTTCGCAAGTCCCTTTCAAAATAAAACAATATTGCTCATTTATTTTCTGCTTACTTTCTGTGCCTGGATTGCTTGCGATCTTTCCTAAATTTGCAACCTTCAACAGGTGGGAGCGCATGACAAATTGGGAATGCAAGTGATTCCACTCCACTTACTCACTTCAAATGAAGCAAAGATGTTCTCGCTGGAATTGCTTAAGAACATGAATCCAAATGATCCTCATAACAAATTACACAGAGGCATGCTTATGGTAGAGCTGACTTATGATCCTTTTAAAGAAAATGACAGGTATAGTGGACCTTTAGATGGAGCTGGCAAGGACAGTGGCATCAGTAGGTGTGGTGACAGTATTGCTTCAAGAGGAGGGTTGCTCTTGGTCATGGTCCAAGGTGCAGAAGATGTGGAGGGAAAGCGTCATAATAATCCTTATGCTACAATCCTGTTTAGAGGAGAAGAAAAGAAAACTAAGGTGGGTTGTTGTTAGACATCTTGGTGTTGCCTGTTCTTGTTGAGGATCACCAATATCTGAGTTTAGTTTATCCTAATCCTGCATTAGTTATCATATACCTTTCTTGCATTAAAAATAATCTCATTAGCCAACAGTCATGATATATAATTCACAGTTATCATTAACTGAAATAAAAGTAACCCATATTTGTGTGCCCACTGCACAGAACATTATTTGTGTGTTCTGGTTGGATTTTTTACTCTTAAGCTCCATGCAACGTTCCATTTTTGTCCTATACTTGACAAGTCACGTTGATCAATGAGTCAATTGGAGTTCAGTGTCCTCAGACCATGTTAAAGGACTCAACGACTACGATTGACTTTCAACTTAGGCAACTGACACATGACTTATTCAATTCCAAAACAACTTAGGCGAAACATAACTTGTTCAAATCCAAAATCCATGGTTATTTACCATAAATCCAATGTCTCCATCGTGAAACATCAGGGAATTTCAATCAACTGATGCACGGCATAAATGGATTAGTGGTTGCTTCCCATTCTGTTGGATGGCATCCACCAGAAAGAAAGACACATTGTGACTCTAGGCAAGAAGACCTAAACATTGTTACTGAACAGCTAGTGCTGGAAATCTTGGAGCTCCACATGAAAACTACATTGACATGTGTGGTTGCTGTGGCTATAGAATCCTTTTAGCAAAAGTTTTCATCATCTAATCTGTTATCATTATTCCATTAGCATAACAGTTGAAAAAGGCAAACTGCTTTGGGTCCAAGCATCATTTAATCTGTTATCATTATTCCACTAGCATAACAGTGGAAACAGGCAAACTGCTTTCAATCCAAGCCAGATGCCAACTGTGATTATCTATGACACAATTTTCTCCAGGTTATCAAGAAAACTAGGGACCCGACATGGAACGACGAGTTTCAGTTTGTACTAGAAGATGACCCCAGGGAAGATGACAAGATCCATATTGAAGTCATAAGCAGGAAGAGGGGCTTCACTTTTCATCCAAAGGTAGGAACCTGTTCTGTACCCATATATGCTGTCTCCATGTGCAACTCTAGTACCATGTGTGGAGAAACTGTTAAATTTGTTTAGGGTAAAACTTCAAGAAGGTTCTACCTTTAACATATTCATGACAAATTAAGGACGGTCTGAGAACTAATCAAATTTTCGACACAGGATGCACTTCATGGGAAAGACATTGTTAGCGAATGTTTTCTTTCCATTTTTCGACGTTTTTTTATCTGAAAAAAAATCTTCTTTATGCCTTAGGAATCACTGGGGCATGTGGATATTAATCTTGAGGATGTTGTCAACAATGAGCGTATCAATGAGAAATACAACCTTATCAATTCGAAGAATGGAGTGATACACATCGAAGTACGGTGGAAGACCACATAATGAAGGGGATTAGAGATTTCTTATTTCATTGTACATTCCTTGTTTCAGTTAGAATATCTATTTTGAAACAGGAGATTTCTTCTATCATTGTACATGCTTTGTTTCAGGTTTCAGGTAGGATGCCAGTTTGAAACGTCCATCCCTTTTTCCCCAGGAGATGAAATGATTCTTGAGAATATGCACAATGTAGATATTTCCTCCACCCATTTGTAGCACAACGAAGTTGAAATAAAGTTACTTAGTGTTCTTATGTTCTTGTCCCTTCAGCTACCATTATCAATGAAATATGTAATGTTACAAGATGTCGGCACATGCATTGCACGAGTAGTTGTGAATCATGCGCGACTGAAATAAAGCATTCAATGATGTTTTTCTGGTAACGTTGCAAAGAACTAATGCCACTACTACCCGGTTTCAAAGTAGCTGAACAGAAAAAAAGGCCTATGCTCGAGGAATTCAATTTCTCTTGCTTTGAGCTCAAGACTACGGAATTTGTTCGGTTGGAGCGTGCATGGAAATCCTAAAAATATAGAGTTAATATAATTTTGTATATTGCTTACAATCATCCTTCCATTGTCGTCTAGTCCGGTTAGGATACCTGGCTTTCACCCAGGCGACCCGGGTTCAAATCCCGGCAATGGAACTAAAACATTAAATGTTTTTAAATTTTATTCAATGAGAAAGATAAGAATTATTTTTATATATTTTACAGTTCTATGCCAATTTTAATATAGAAATATGAATCACTTTCCCAAAATATGATGTAGTTGATGTCCACCCGCTGCTCATTTCCAACAATAATTTTTCCTGTAATTTCGAGCAATCATGAGGCCTCTTCTATCTCCCATTTTCACGCCGATATTTTATCCCTCAGAAGAAAGTGTCGAGTGCATATTATATAAATTGGTTTTCTTTTGATCGATCACCTGAATTCTCAAATCTATGTATGAACAGTACTCTTTTTCCCTCCTGCTGCCGCGCTTCCCTCAACCCAAAAGCCCGTCCGTCAGTCCACCTGCTGCAGCCTGCGGCTGCTTCATTGGCTTGGCCAGGCTGTTCCTATCTTTCCTTCAACCGTCTAATCTTATAGACAGTTCTACACCATTTCCTGCGGCTCCTAGCAACAGCACAGCATGTGTAATAGGCTCAGATTCTAATCCCTATATTTTTATAGAGAAACTATTCCCTTTATAAATGGATTTGAATTTAAATATTCGACCTACATTTCACCGCTTGTTGTTTAAGTCGTTAGTAATACGTAAGCACAAGATATAAAACTTGAATATAAAATATTCGAAATATTGAAAATATATTTTTTTCTCATGCCGAGTTTACTTACTCTCACCTTTATCATCTTTAACTTTTTATCATCTATATTTTTAATTATTATCTTTTATTTCTTTCTATAAAAGCATATATTTTGTTTTTATTCACTCTAAGCACTCCTGCTATTTAAACCTTTAATACTATGAAGACGGAAAAAAAATAAGAAAAAGATTTTTGATTGGCTTATTTTTATTTATCTACAATCTTACTATTGAAATCTAAGCATCCAAAATTGGCCGTCATGGGACTTAGGGCCTGTTTGGCCTGGCGTTTTGGGAGTGTAAACGCGCTTTTTGCAGCCAAAATGCGATTCTATAGTGTTTGGCTGAAATATGAAAACGCGTTTTTCAAACCGTAAAAGCCGGAATATGGCTTTTACACGAAAGCTCGGATTTGGAGCTTTTCCAAAAGCTCTACGTACAAACTCGCTTCCTATAAGCGCTTAAAAAACACCGCGAGGCCAAGGCCCTCTAACCTTATGGCGCATTTGCCGGGGGGCAGAGGGCTTTGTGGCGGCTACGCCTGAAATTTTCGCAGCCGGATACCAACCG
Source organism: Pouteria campechiana (assembly GCA_036873735.1). NCBI lineage: Eukaryota > Viridiplantae > Streptophyta > Magnoliopsida > Ericales > Sapotaceae > Pouteria > Pouteria campechiana. Next base: position 22,443 of record JAYJMB010067709.1, read on the forward strand.
TACCAGCAGTGAGTGATTTGGCGGGCGTAAATGACAATGACAAACGCCATAGTCTAGCCTACCATGTCTGCCAGCATCCCATTCAAACCAACCGTTGATTCTGTCATCAATTTGACTACTTGCAGTACCAAAAAGACAATTTACTACATGTAAAATGCTTGGACGGCTTCATTTAAAATAATAATAAGAAGACGGTCAAAAGGAAATAGCCGGCAAAAATAGCACCAAAAGAAGAAGCACGTGGCCTGTTGTCCGTGGGCTTCGGATTTTCTCCCACGAGGAAGAGGATTTGGAGGTTAATGGAGTTTTGATTTGACCAGACTACTTCCACATTCAAAGACGGAATAATAAAATGCATTGCTTGTGCCCATAATGCTTTGATCAGATTTGAAGGGGAAAATCTCATGACATTGAAAAATTCAAAGCATGCATTTGCAACTAGCATTATTCTTATTATTTTCCGTTTGGAGTTGGGAAGGCACCACAACCAGCCCACTTGGGTGGACAGCCAACCAACCATCCCTCCTCAAACCATCCATTTCCAACTTTCCAGCCAAATTCATTGAGTATGCCGGCACGTCTCTCTTCCATCCATGCAACACCTTTTGGGTCCACAGGGATTATGCTCACGGAATTAAGTTTTCTTGTAACTGTTCTTAAACTACATGCCCACGTAGACAGGCATATCGGATCCTCCACCAACCCCAACAAGTAATCTGAACCGTTGATCAGCTACTTTATTAAAAATTGCAAACACTATCCGAAAAAATGATTTAAGACGATCTTATGAGTTGACATCTATTATGGCTGACCTAAATATTCAATTAAGATAATTTTCGGCATTATAGAACTATATATGGAAACAAACATGGATGACTTAGATTTTATTAAAACTGCACGGTAAATATTTTTTAAAAAAAAATTAAAATAAAATTAACCAGTTGCATTAAAGGATTTTCCTTGTAGAAGATGATTATTGGTTGTATTTTTCTCCTTAATCTCATGGTCGTGAAGCGAGACCAGAAGGATTGTTGAACGGTACAAAATTACAAATGCTCCAGGATTTGTCCTATTAAACAACTTCTGTCAGATGCAAATCTCTAAACAGATTAATCGTCATTGTTTGACCCGACAACGTAGATTTTATTGAGGTGACCATACAATTGGATGTTTTGTAAAAATCGTTGTAGCAATCAACAAAATCGCACATTGTTTGAATTCTCGCAAAATTTGGCATTACAGTAGCGATATGAGTCAACATCATCGAACAGTGTCTAGAAAAATAAAAAAGAAAAAAGAAGTTGCGGATCACCTAAGCTATATATGTATATTTCCGACAAGCTGTCTATTAGTGATCTCAAACAGACATTCCAATGAAGTAAAGATACGTAAACTAGACTAGAAAATATAATTTTTTAATGCATGTATGTCACATTAATCAAAATCCGCTGCAAATGCCATCATCCATATTCATGTATTAAAAACATTCAGGTACACAGCCATCAACCTTCTAGCAAGAGTTATAAGGGCCATCTCATCCTCCTCAAGCTTATCACACGCGCTGCTTTCTCCTCATCTATTCTGGGCAGCGTTCTTCACGTAACTTCCATAGCATCCAAACAGCCTCCCAAGATTGTAGTGTTTCAGAAAATGGTATCATTCGTTTTCATTTTTTATTGTCGTGGAAGACAACAGCTGTGTCTCACACATTATAGTGTAGTGTGGCTAAGCATAAGTGCTGGAATATTTTCTTTTTCATCGTGTTTCGCGGGTCTCAGGCATCGAATCATTCACTCCGATCCATTGCTTTCTCCCAAACCTGTAACCAATTCAGCATGAGGAAATAGATCCATGAATCTTATCAGAAACCGTAGATCATCCAGTGAAGAAGAGTTTTGCTTGTCTCATTGCATCTTGCAAGTGAACAGTCCAGAAAGGCAGGCAAATGGACCACTCCATGAGAAATCAATTGATCCCACACAAAAAAAAAAAGGCACCATCATCGATATCAGTTGAGCATATTGTATGATTTTGCTCACCATGGACGGACCCCGGCATTTGAGTGGAGTTATCTTTCTCCACTAAATATTATATGCAAGCCCATAAAGCTCTCCCCTTTTAAAAGAAAAGGCTCCATCTTTTAGGATGGAAAGTTATTCTCCTCCCCACAAGAGAACGTGTACAAGGGACCAAGACAATGACTCCTTTTCATCTCACTACTCCTTTTGAGAGCACAAATGCTCCCAACTTGTTCCCCATGGTGGAGAGAGAGAGAGAGAGAGAGAGAGAGAGAGAGAGAGAGAGAGAGAGAGAGAGAGAGAGAGAGAGAGAGAGA
>JAYJMB010067720.1:0-24769 GCA_036873735.1 Pouteria campechiana
TATATATATAAATGTTGTAATGGATCAATTTGAACTAAATTTATCAAAATTTAGAATGTTTAATCTATGAAGGAGATTATCATTTGCAAGTACATACGTGAACCATTAGAATTTCAATGCAAGTAGATGACATTTGTTGTTCAGTTAAGATTTGAATTAAGATATCTCCCTCCCCAGTTTTTTCTTGTTTGGTTTGACCCCTGGAATTATGGGTTTTTTCAGATTACATCCCACTTCAGATGGCGGATGAGCTTTTCTTGTTGATGGAAATTACAACAAAGAACGGCTGCGATATTTTGTTCTGAGAGATTATAAATAAAAGGCCAACGTCGTAGCTAGCTGTTTGTTTGGACTTTGGACGACTGAACGCGTCAAGGTGCCTCCTGAGAGATTCTTCCCGAGATGTGGCCAACCTCCCTGTGATGATATATGCTACCGCCAACATTCATTTTCCATGCAGAAGATTTGGTACAAGCAAAGCATTAGGGTCACTGCCTCCTCCCCCATGGGCTGCAAGAGAGATGCAAGATCCGAGAATTGGGGATCAGTGGTCGTCCACTACAAAGATTTCACACATCCCCAACATCAACATCGACTAGCAAAGGATTCAATGAAGGAGGAAGGGCAATTTGCATAATTGTCTCCTTGGGTGGGTTGAAATTGTATACAAGAAGAAAAGAGATATTGCTTTGTTAATTCGGGGTTATTTGAGAATATGATTGTGTTGAGGAAGATGGCAAGATACTTTATTGATTTAATTTCCATCAGATGTGTGTGTACTGGAATCTCTACAAACGATATGTTTATCATTTGCAAGTGTGTAAGCAAATCATCATAATTTCAATATAAGCAGATGATATTTATTGATAGTTGAAGTTTCTTCTCAAGTTTTGATAAATCGATTGAAAATAACTGGAATGTCTTAATCGATATTTTTTTTTCTTTTTTCCCTTTTCATTAATATCAGAAGCCTATTACTAAAGAAAAAAAATGCTTATTACTTCAACATGGAAATCTCTATTGAAGATTCCAAAATGTAGATGTGATAATGAGAGTAGGGAAATTGAAGATTCCAAAATGTAGATGTGATAATGAGGGTAGGGAAATTGAATAAAGGGACAGTTGATCACTCTCAAGGAATTTGACCACCAAACTCTCGATGGAGGTTCAAAATTCTTTTTAACTGCATAAATAATGCAAGAGGCTAAATGAAAGAAGAAAGCAATCTTAGCATGCATGGGATCCAATCTATTGCCTTGTCTTCATAAATTAAAAAAAAAAAAGAAAAAACAAGACAATGACAAACCTATCATAAATAATCATACAATATTTTTTTTCCAAAGCTCTAAACCTTCCATTGGTGCTGCCCCATCAAAAAATGGTGATAGATAGAAGGTATCTATGAGTATTTAGAAGAAATCCCAGGTTGGTGTTTTGGTAGAATAAGGATTTTCACTTCCAAAATGATGGTAATGCCAAATGTTGCTACTTCTTAAGAGATTAAGCAAAGGAGCAAAATACAACTCAAAATTTCCGCCCATGCCGTTAATAATAATAGGAAAAGACAAATTCTTCAATGGTGGTAAATTATGATATAATTTTATTAAAAAGTCATATCCCTACCAACTGAGCCGTCTTAGCTCAGCTGGTAGAGCGCATGGCTTTTAACCATGTGGTCGTGGGTTCGATTCCCACAGACGGCGGATTTACATTTTTTTCCATGTTGTTGTTGGAGCTTTTCAACCCTAATTCATTTTGGATGCTAAGGGAAATGAATCCATCAGGTGATGATTGGCAAACCGAGAGAAAAGCCATATTTGATTTCTAAAGCTCGAGCTGTTAGTGACTTCACACCTCAAGAGATCGAAAATCAATGCCCCCAACTGAGTTATTTTTTACCAAGAGCAAATGCATCCATTTCCATTGCTGTTTGAACCACTCCAATCTAGTCTAGTTTGGTATGTAAAATTAATGTTTAAAGTTTTGTATATTATCAATAAAAAAATAAGAACATAGATGATGAAAAGTCTACACATTTAAAATGAAATATATGGTTTTAAGTTTTTGATACTTGCTTTGTATTATTTTAAGGTTTGAATCTTTCTCATTTATATTTTTTTGTCTTTAGCAAATCAACAGTATCAAGAAAAGAAAATGGAAAACGACAGTTGATAACGAGCAGCATCCGCTTATAAAAATCCACTCAAAGCGTGGTAGCGGAAGAGAAAAGAGAGAGGGAGAGAAAGAGAAGCGAAAAAGAGAGGGAAACAAATGCAATAAGCAACACGAAACAGAATCAAGGTAAGTGATTTATATTTGATTTTTAACCAATTCAATCCATTAGATGGTTGTATTTTACATGTGTTATGCTATCTTGAGAATTTAAAAAAATTTAGATATGAAATTATAGTTTAATTGATAAAGTTTCTATCCGTTGAAAAAAAATATTATCAGATTTTTATGTAGTTGAAATATTTAAATATCACTCATATATCTTTAAATGATCCTCTCAATATGTAAAATAAATCCCATGGTTCGAATTCAAAGAATATATTGTATATATACTTTTATGGATGAAAAATGGAAATAAAATTCATACATTATAAACAGTAATTGTAAATAGTGTACATGAATAGTAATTGTACTATTCACACAAACAGTAAATAAGTATATATGAATAGTGAATAGTGAACAGTCAATAATAATAATAAATAGTAAAAATTTAATCTTTTTCCTTTATAGAAGAATAATCATTTTTGGAAAGAAAGAAATAAAATTTGCTTGGAATTTGAAATATTTGAAAGTGGAAAAGCATAAATTCAAGCTCTAAAAGAAAAGTGCTTCCATTTGCAATTTTGAAAAGAAAGAAGTTTTATGAGATCTTGAATTCTTAAATTTAAAGTAAGTAGTAAATGATTTTCTAAAAATATGCAAATTTTTTTCCTATTTACATAACTTTTATGCATTGTGTGTGGGCCGTAACAAATTATGTTGAATTTATATTTTGAGCTCTTTGTTTGAATGATTTGAATGAGGTTTTATTGTGTTAAGCATGTTTTACACTTTTTTCTATATTTTCTCTTGTGATTTATGGTTTTGTAAATGATTTATGGTTTTGTGAATTTTGACCCACATGTATTTGATGGAATGCCTAATTCAAGAATATGTCTTCTTTACAGACCTTGTTAGGTGAGTCTAGAGCATGTATGACTTGTTAAAGTATTGAAATCACGGTTATATGTTAGTAATATTGCACGATGTATGAGATGGGCTTTATGCCACAAGTGATAAATGATATATGGCATAACATTTGGTATATATCATGCAAAATGGCATGAGTGATTGAGATGTATACATGCTGATGATGATGATGATGATGATGATGATGATGGGGCAGTTTGCCCAGCCTGTATAACAAAGAGATGAGCCTAAATAACTAAATGTAATGAGATGCACATAACCTAAGTAATAAGCGGTTTGATCGGACAGGTTTGTGGCATGGGTATGAGATGCATATGATCTGAGTAATAAGGGGTTTGATCGAGCAGACATGTGGCATATTCATATCTGGATTTACAGTCATGATATAATTTGAGAGTGCTTGTTCATACTGCATAATTTTTGCTTGTGTGGCGCTATATAGGAGCCCAATATTCATGCACATGGCATTAGGTTGGGTATGGTCATGGGATTGGTCGATAATTAAACTTGGTTAATGTTTATGATTTATATAAAACCTTGTATAAATTTTATAACTATGTTGGATATAATTAGCTGATGAGCAAATGAGTGATGGTTAAAGTGTGACCAAATGAAGTCATCTATTGTTTTTACTTACCGACTTACTGAGTTACCCAGCTTACCTTATTTTAAAATCTTAACAAGTTTACTTGAAGGAAATTAATCTAGGATTGGAATTCCAAGCAGAGAGAATTAAAGCAGTCTAGTTAATTATGTTATTTAATATAATATATATGAGTTTTATAGACTTATGAGATGTGTATGATCATAATATTTATTGTGATATGTAAGACGTATTGTAATTGGTAATTTTGATAGAAGATTATAGATATTAAAAGATAATATACTTTATTCAGTTATGTAGTTATGTACTTTCATCATCAATATACCTTGTGGATTGTAGCTATTGGTATGATTATACTGATCTGGTTTGTGCTTGTGTAATCCCTACTAATTTAGTCAATCTTATAGCTATAGGGAAATGACTAGTTGATTAACAAGTGGTGCTCGTTTCAGTTAATGTTGACCAACTGGGCGATGCATGACATTGGCTCACAGCAGGGAATTCTTTTCAAGCGGGCTACCAGATCTTCCAAACCTTAAGACATCTACGATTGACTATTTTCCAAATGAAACACTCCCAGATGGAGGATGGGAGCGACTAATGGCGTTGCAGAAGTTTCAAATTTTTCATTGCAATGAATTGAGGTGTCTGCCGAATGGGTTGACGCAGCTCCAGTCGCTAGAGCTTCTCCATGTCTCCTTGTGCTACAAATTTGAGTCGGAGCCAGAGTGGTTGGGACAACTCAAGAAACTCAACTCGCTCACAATCCAAGGTTTGGAAGCATTTGACTCGTCTGCCTGAATCGCTGGGACAGCTGGAGTCATTAGAGCATCTTCGAATTACCTTGTGTAAGAAATTGGAGTCGCTGCCTGAGGAGGGGTTTGGATAGCTCAAGGCACTCAATTGGAGACTCAGTATTGGAAAGCATTTGGGTCATTGCCTCATGGGTTGCAACACCTTCGCCTTCCTCAACCGACTGTTGTAATCAACCATTGTCGACTACTGTCGGAGAGACGCAAGAGTGAAGGAGCCATTCATCATCCGCTTCACTTCTATTTCAATGAGCCATCGACTCTTTAACTGCTGCTACTCTTCATATGTCATCAGGATATCACAGCCATTGACATGGTGTGATAGTGCTTGGCGCATTCCTCCACAAGATTCTCCCCAGCATAATAAATTGTATTTTTGGTCTCTTTGTGTGGGTTGAAATTGTATGTAAAAATTGAAATATTGCTTTCTTATTTGCAGCTATTTAAGTATATGATTGTGTCTAGGAACATGGCAAGATTTATGATTGATTTGCCATCAAAGCTGATTGCCCTTGAATATATGTAAAGCTTGTGTGATTATCATTTCCAAGTATACAAGCGAAGCATTACAATTTCAATGAAGTAGATGATATTTATTGTTAGTTCTTTCTCACAGTGTGGTTGGTTCACTGAAATTTTTAATTAAGATAATTTTTACACCAAAATTTTAGTGCAAATAGAACTGTTTGCTAGTAATCCATTATTCTTCTTGAAATTTTTTGATCGATGAATTGAAAACAAATGAAATATCACAATCAGCATGTTCATTTATCTTGCCCCTTCCCCTTTACATTGATTTCGGTGGCCATTGCTAGAGGAGGAAAAATGGTTACTCCTGTAACACGGAAATTTCAATTAGATATTCTAGAAAGGAGATGCGATAATGGGACTTGGGAAATTGAGTAAGAGGAAATCTCCAAATTCTTGATGGAGGTACAAGATGCTTTTAAGTGCCCTTGATCCAGAATGTATTGATAATGCAAGAGGCTAAAGGGAAATTTTTTTATTGGCCTATGCCTTTTGTTGACAATTTCATATTACCCTGCATACTATGCAATACTACATATAAACTATACAACGCTGTGAAAGATTTTCAGATTGACCAGCCCTTTTAGTTTCCATCAAAAGGCATCATCTAACCAGCATAACAGCTCTTCAAATGCCATTAAAATACCCGGGATGATCGTTTCCAAGTTTGCAGCTGTATGGATGATGCTGATAGTTCTAGACAAATTTCAATGGCCAAGACTTTCCACCAAATGGACTATTGGCACACCCAAACTCCGTTTATGAGTGACAACTGCACTACCTAGGATCACACAAAACCTTGTGATTCATCAAGAAAAGAAAGTTGATTTGTCCGCTTCCGAATCCTTGCAATCAGGTAACGATTTTAACCTCCTGTACGCTTTTTTATTATATTAGTTTTAAACCACCCTCAATGGTATTTGGTATCTTTAGCAAATCATCTCTCTGAGAAGAAGGAAAAGCTAAGCCAATTTTAACTTACTCTGAATTTATTGTACAAAACAGTTGCTGAGCCATTACAACAGATCACCACATGAAATGGTAACTTTTAACAGCCCTGTTTTATGAACTATTGATGACAGAAACAGGACTACTCTCTAATACATTGATCAGCAGATCTGGATCCATCTCAAGATTCTCAATCCTTTCCAAATAGCTGTTGATTGCATTGGAGTAAATGCGCACCTACAAAACATGTTTCAACCATTAATTGAACTATTATATCCATGGAAAAGGAATACATGGTGAAAAAATGAAAGAGTCAAAAACGAGAACAGATGCATCATTCTTCTCACAGTACGTGCACCATAACAAACGAGGAATCAGTAGATTCCTCCAACTAACACACCTGTTAGCAACAAGGTACTTGGTGTAGATTTGCCAATGAGAACTTTGCACCCAAAACTAGTGCTAAAATAATAAAGGACAAAAGAGAAAAATCAAAGAATTAACCTCAGAAATGATTTCTTGGCATTTATCAGCCAGCTGCTGCCGGGTAGCTGCTCCAGATTCTCTCACAGAACCAACTCTCGTATTTATTTGGTCTCCCTGCCAGTCAGAACTATTTTCATGAGTTGACACTAGCACCACCTTGACTGCCAAAAGTTTTTACTCCATGATTTCCTCAAATGGATTAACTAGGTCGCTCTTCCTTGGATGGGCCAATGCCCCCAGATGCACCAACAAGACAATCGTGCCTGTGGCATCCAAATCCTTTTCACAAAGGCAGGCAGAGGGTAAAAAGCTGATCCAGTTTTCTTCATTTGCATATGTGTGTGTTTGGATTCATTAAACACCTATGTAGTAGGTTGTGTAATAGGACTACGCCCTGTATTACACTACACTCTACATTAGAACCTAACAGGGTAATTAATAGCCAAACATGCCCAGTGCTTTTGTAATTTTTCATCTAAGCAGAGAAAATAAGGAAGAACTCTGGAGAAAGCTGTTCGCAACAATGAAATAAAATCCAGTATCAGAAATGCATAGGGAGTGAACATTACCTCCGCGACCATAGCTTCAACCCTCCTTTCCCTTTGCTCAAGCTCTTGCAACTTTGCTTCTATTTCTGACTTGACAGCATTTAGTTCCTTCACAGCCTCCATGTGTTTAAAGTCTCTCTCTTTCTCCATTGCCTTTCTTGATTCCTCAAGTTGGCCCACTGTCACAACAATAGCTACTTCAACATTATACACAGGATTTTCTAATACACCTATGTGCACCCATGAAGACAGCAATATGCAATGCTCCCAAACATGGCACAAATTGACGATCGGATCCATGCATCAGGACAATCCCACTGAGTAAATAGCACCAACCAAACAAACAAGGCCAGGAAGTTTATCGGGGCAAGCAGGTAACCTGATATCTGTAATTGAATGATAGTTTTGAAAAATGGCAATTGTCAACATTTAAATTTGGGAAGCTTATACAGCAATCAGGATGCCCAGATTTTAACCTTTGCTGGCAACAAAGTCAGGTGTGCCTGATGTATGGAATCAAATGGTTCATCAAAACTCTAGAAATTCATGGGCTGAGAGTAGTTAAGTCACATTTTCCCTGTCGCTCAACTGTTTTAGCTTCAAGAGACATATCCAACACTGCCTCATCGCTCAGCTTGGCTTTCAAAACCTTAACATCTTTATCAATGGCTTTTGCAGAATTGACCTGACACTCAAGAGATGTTTAGATACCATCAAAACTCAAATACACTTGGTGGATAATAATTTCATCATTAAGCCCAATAGTAGAAACACATGTCCAATTTACCCCAGAAGGATAGCAGGACAGCAACACTTCATTTAACAGCTCCATTTACTAAAAATCTTTTCCTAAATACTCAAAACACTTAACTCTACATCTATGCCTTGCCCCAACTGACAAAAATAGAAATATGCCATAAATTAATTGTGCATCTACAGAATGATCACATTAGGAACAGATATCACATTTTTGCCATTGGCATAGGTGATGATGCCTTTCAAATACTTGGGATCATTTTGCAAACTCCGAATGGATAAAGAAAACACTCAAATAAATCTGTCAAATCAAGCTGAGAAAAATGGATATTAAATTATTGAAAGAAAATCATTGGAAGTGTAGCCATACCTGCTCTTGTAGAGCCTTCATGTGAGCCAAGCTCTTGGACAACTTTTTGTGAGCCTGTAAAGGGAGGGAGCTTGCTTAGCATAATCCAGATATGCTGGCATGACAGATAAAGACATGAGCTAAAATAAAGATGCACATGAAAAATCAATGCAAACTAAATGAATTTATTGTCTTTGACAGTGAAGAACCAAAGGCAAGGCTAGTCGTTGAACATAAAAGCACGATGAATCATGACTTTGTTTGATGAGCTCATAATAGACCATCTTTTATTACCTAAATTCAAATATGTTTTAGATCCTCCTTTGATGTAAATATAGTGGATTCCAATAAATCTGCACTTAATTTGGTTATTACTTGATAAGTAAATTCTATATTGATTTAGTATGTTTATTTGCAGGTAATTAAGTACAATAAATGGAAGAAATTATGGAAGACATCAAGGTGAAGAAACAAGCAAAGCAATGGAGTATGATGAACAAGTAGCTGAAAAATGAAGATTAAAAGTTGAAGAAGTTGAATGTGAAAACAAAGCACTACTTTGACACAATTTCTAGTACCAATTGAGATGGATACAGCTCAAGTGTTCAACATATAAGTTTTACCTCTTGAAGTTATCTATCCAACAAATCAAGAATCATAGAACTTGGATTTGAAACATGGAAGTTATGGCCAAAACAGTACAACTATCTCAGATTTCAATTCTACTGACAAAAATTTCTGATGACAAAAAGCGTCACTTTAAGGGCCCACAATTCATAGAATATGGATAATTCAAATAAAGTGATTAACATGGAAGTTGTAGCCCTTGAAATTATCTATCCAATGCAAAAAAAAATTATCCAATTCCAAGTTCGTATAAGAAAGTTATGGTCAAAATAGTGTGTGTCTTCGATGGATAGCAACCCGATGCTGGCAACGCTAATAGCGACCCTAATTTTACTTATTTTATGCTAAGTACGTAGCTGGTGGGGGGGGGGGGGGGGGGGGGGCGCTAGGGGTTTTTAAGGAAGAAGTTAAGATTTTTTCAAGTAACTTTTCACATATGTTTTCAGGATTTTTTTAAGGTTCTTTTGGAGGCAAGGGGAAGGAGAGTTTTGTAAGAGAAGAGAAGCAAGAGAGGAGATCAAGTTCTGCAAAATTCCATGTTTATGAAAGGAGTTCCTTTTTATTTTTCTTCCATGAACTAGTTTCTCTTTCTAAGGTGAAGATGTAACCATTTTTGATATTCTTTATTATTTGGATTATTGGTTATTAATGGTTATATGATCTTGTTTCATTCATGATGTTGTTTGTAGTAATTTAACTTGTTTTATTGCTTGATCATCAATATTATAAGTTAGATTAATTATCAAAGCGTGGTTAAGAATAGACATCATATGCTAAACCATGAGCTCCCTTGAATGAGAAGGATAGCTAGTTAAGGTAGACACCATATACTAAACCAATCTATTTTTGTTCTTATGTTTTTGAGCTTAATAGGTTTTCACCTCAATTATGCTACACATCATACGTAATTGAAATGAGTCAAAACACTTAATTTAAACCCGCACACCTGACGGTAATAATCTTACTTTTGAAAAAACAAACTCAAGTAAGGCATTGAATCCAACATTCCATTAGCAAAAGGGGTATCATCTAGTGGTGAAATTGGATCCTTAGACCTTTGCATCTTGCTAATCTCTCTGAATTATTTTTAGTCATTTATTTACTTGCATTCTATTAAGTTTCTAAAATTTTGAAATTATACCAAACATTATTTTAAATCTGTTTAGTTATAAATATATTCCCTATAAAGTTAGGATAGTTCAGTAACTAAAATTAATTAAGTCGGTTTGATCGTTCTCTGTGGGATCGACCGTTGCATTGCACACTATATTGCTATACATCCACACACTTGCGAGGAATTATAATTTGAACCATCACTATATGAAGCATAATTAGGTTCCACAATAAAAGACATTTTTGTGAGACCCTTGTTATCAGCACACAGTAGTTCTTGAGGGCACAACCATCCATGATGGATTTATCTAACTAGAATCTTTATCTAAAAAAATGGTTGAAGAAAAGCAACAGGACAGCAATAAAATGTAGCGAACATGATATGATGGGTTGTACTTGACATGTCTGGGGTTCCAAACGAGATGCAAGTCCTTTGAAGGGGATCAATAGGCATGAATTAGAGAGAATAGAGTTAAAGCATCAGCACTCTTCTTCCTTAGACCTGGTGCATCTACAGTCTTTCTTTAATCAAAACAAATTCTAGTTGCTTAGAAAATGAATAGACATGCAAACATAATACACTTGTAACAACTAAATCAACTAAAGGGCAACTCCAGAAGGGGAAGGGAGTCAACTAAAAAATTGCAATACCTTAGAATACACTTCCAAATTGCAAATCCTCTCCTGGAAGCACTGCATTGCTGATCGTTCAGCATTTATTGCCTCCGTCCGATCTGATTTCTTTTCATCTAGAGCCCTCTTTAAATGAGGAAAAAAAGTACCATATTTAGCATACAAGTTGGGAAAGTATATACAGATTGTGCAAAGAAATTACAGCATTAACCATTACCTATATTAATCATCAACTAAGCCTAATCCTAACTGAGTCCACTACACAAGTCTTTTTCAAACATTCCATCCCATCAGAAGATTCAGAACTCATAGGGCCCTTAAAGGTTTGCAGTCATATCAAAAATTTGTTAAAAAAAATTATAGATTATCCAAAACAAGAGGGGGAAAGTAGTTACCACAAGTTAGATCATTACCTGCAGCTTGTCTGGTGATTGAACAATTTTAGATCTCAATTTGGCATTTTCTTGGACACTTTGTACTAGTTCAGAATCTGCACTTGTTATCTGCAAGATAATATTAGGATAAACAGTTTAATTGGGTGGAAAGGAAAACACCAAATTTGCATCTGATTACAAAAATGTTAACTGTATTTGTCAAAAAAATGTTTTCTTTTTCCGAACTGCCAAGAACAAAACTGCACAAGAGAACTGAGACTGAACCTTGTCATTGATTTCCAGAGTCTTGTCCTTTATAGTCCGAAAAGAAGACTTCAGTGATAGCTGTTGTTTGTTTAGATTCTGAATAGTCTGACGCAGCTCTTTGACCTCCAATTCAACCTCTTGTACTTTAGGCAGCTCCATTCTCCTTGCTTCTTCATGGTCCTCAATTTCTTTCCTGAGCTGCATGGACAGCATGCAATATCACTTCTGAACATGGAGTCCATAGTTAATTCTTCTTATTGCATGATGAGTTTCCTGTTAAAATTACCTCTGAAATCTGTGCCTCCAGTTCAATGCGTTGTTGTTCACAATCTTCCAATTTCTCCGCTATTGGTTGCAAAACATTTAGTTTATCCTGTCTGATATTTTCAAACAAGTGTATTGAAATATGATCAAAACGGTAAGCAAGAAAATAACATAGAATATCAACATATGCATGAAAAGATAGTCATACACAAGTTTCAAGCTACATAACTAGCAAATATGTCCAATTCATCATGCTACACAACTAGCAAACTGAGTCCTAAAATGTGGACATCAGTTATTATACTTTTATTGCCACACAGAAAAGTAAAAGGGAAAGGTCTATTTTTGTTATCCAAGCCATTCATCAGATTTCTCGTTATGGATGGAAAACCTGACTGAGACTGCATATTAAAATGCACTATTTTGACAATCAGATTTATTCAAGTATAAGGCAGCCTCCAGTTGGCATCTCTTGTTTGGTAGAATCTTTTCATTTCTACTCAGGCACATCAATGATCAGATTAAGGCCATCAGATCCAGTAATGTTTGTCAACAAGCACAATCATGATCCAGCTGAATCTAGATAAGCATCAATGGTCATCCTACTCATGGATTATAGTGGAAAATACTGAAGTGTATACAAAAGCACGGAACAAAAAGGGTGGCCAAATTCGTGCAATATATTTTCATTTTCTTAACAACTTATTGATATCTGAAAGCCTTAGCCTCATCGCCTCAACTTCTTTCAGCCTAGACATATATAATATACCACTTATCAAATCATAGAGCAGCTAAAAGGTTTCTAAAGTTTGAAAAGAGAATGCAAATTCGTAAAAATTCCCAGAAATCTCAGCCAGAAAAAAATAATTAAAAGGGATTAATTGACTCAATAGGTTTCCAATCAACCAAAGAAATCATTCCCACGAAAACAATCAATCAAATGAAAAACTTATGTTTCTCATGTTGGAATGGGTTTCCAGATTTTCCAAGCTCCCAAACAACATAATTCACATACATTTATAGAATCCATCATCAGAAAACAGTAAAACGTTCTCTAAAGTCCCATTCCATTAAAACCTGCGACAGTTATATAGCAATAAGCAAATTCAGGGTTTTGGTTTCAGATTTCAACCTGTAAAGGCACATATTGAGGATGCCACTAATGAAATAGATGGTCCGATCACGCTTGGGGCTGACAAGATCCTTGAGCGTGAAACTCATGGAGCACGCAGCGTTAACCAGATCCTTCACCTTGTGGTGCAGATTCACGATCCTGACCGAGTACGCGTGCTGGTCCGGGCTCTCCAGCAGCTCCAGAGCAGCAAAATCCGCATGCGCCGGATCGTCCCTGTAAATACCCCAAACTCACCAGCAAACAGTCTCGTTAGCATTTCACTAAACACCTGAACGGCAAGAAATCGTGAGAGAGGTATGTAGTCGCACCCAAGGGGATCGAGGAAAGTGAGGAAGGCAGTGTAGAGAGAGGTGAGGAAATCGACGGTAGGATTGGCGATGTCGTCGGGTTTGACGGTGGCAATCTCGAGCTGGGTGAGGTTGGAGACGATCTCAGGGACGGAGAGGATGGGAAACGAGTAGTTCGACATTTTTCGAAGTCCCGTTTCGAGTTTCGTCCGCTGCGCTCGGTTTCCCGCCCGCTGCAACCGAAATGCGAGAGAGGCCTTTTCAAGGATTTCAAGGGCGCCAGCACCGTCAGGAAATGAAAATTAAAAACCACCAACGTTTTGATTTTAGGAAATGGTACACAGGAATCATATATTTATAATCTAATCCATTTAATTCCTTTACTGCTTAATTAAGACCATATAGAGAAAAAATAACAATGGTTTGTAATTTAATTCAATGAAGACAATTAAAATCTTTATTCTAATGAAATTTGATATATTTAAAAAATAAATTATTCTAATTTCATTAAAATAGTTTAAAATGATGTTATAAGCATGCGTTATGGTTGGATTAATATTAAAATTAATAAATCAAAAAAAATTACTTATTAAATAACCGGTTGTGATTAAATTATTTTATTCATGCATTTTTTTAATTCAAATCATAAAATAGGCTTAAAACATCATTTTAAACTATATTTCATGAAATAAGGATAATTTATTGCTTAAATATCTCAAACTACATTATAATACAGATTTAACAGAATATCTAGTTTTTCAGCCACATGAATCATAAAGCATTTTTATTATTTTCGACATGATTTTAATTAGGCAATAAAAGAACTAAACGGTTCAGATTATGTATATATGACTCCTGCGTACCATTTCCTAAAATCCAAAGATCTGCCTACCAGTTGCATCCGCTAAAAAGCATGCTGGCGCGCGGTGCGCACACCCCCCGCGTGAGATCGGCAGTGCAGGTATTCTGTACAAAACCTTGCGTTCCTACTCAATTCGAGAAAACCACGTGCGGTGAGACACGTGGCAGTCGTTTTGCGGGTTCTACATCTGCCATTCTTGAAGGAAAATCTTGACCGTCCAAATCTTGGATTCATTTCTGGATGAAGCACAAACCAAAAAAAATATTTTTCGTTCATTTCCCACGTTATATATGCTATTTTGGGATGGGATTAAGATGCTAAATTTATATTTTAGATTTATTTGGATAAAAAAAGATACTCAGCCAAAATGTTTATTTTCCAATAATTTAATATACTAAAAAATAAATCATTTTAATTTTATTAAATGCAGTCTAAGATAATGTTTTAAACCCATTTTATGATTAGAATTAAGATAAAAACTAGCAAAAATATTTTATGTTTTAAACCTAGTTTACTTTTCAATTTTTGCTAGTTTCAGTCTTAATCCTGTTAGTCCCCCGACAGAACGAAACACCCTTTAGGCGCTGTTTCTTGCCAGCCTTTCACCTGCTTTAATAGCCTCCCAAATTCCAAGTGTTCCTGTAAAACCCCCAACCGTGGGAGTTTTGACAGAACCTTGAAATGGCTGCCAGAATCAGCCACTTCGTGGCCTTAGTGGATACCATCCCAGTTCAGCTGAGGACTTGTCCTCTCCAGCCACGAAAGCCAGCGGACAGCATCCCCATCCAAATGACTGATACAAAATGATCACCATGTGGGGGATACAAAATCCGAATGGAAGTCTGCTTTATCTGCTGTTGATTTACTAGAAATATTCCATTATCTAAGGCAGGCTGATGGAGAGAGAGAAGAATTAACGCTATCCAATTAATCATACATTTTCCAGTCATTTCAACCGATGCTTTAGAGAATGCTTCAATTAAGTTGATAGTTCTGTGGAGAAATCATCATTTGGGTTACTGGAACAAGGACTTTCACATGATACATCTTCCTCTAGCACTTGAGTAGAGAGCAAAAGTCATGTACCTAACCAAGAACATTAAAAAGAGGCAGAATCAGGGATCCAAAATCTGTTAAACAATTGACATATAATATGGATGCCCAATCCTAATTGCCAAACATGCAGAAAAGATGTGTGATCCAAGCTTTTATAAGGCAATTCAAACGTTAATGTCCCTTCCCTCAAAATCAAGCCAGCATTCTCATTTGGCAAAGTCATAGCACAACCCAAGTGCGACTGGTTTATCTTTTCATTTTCAATGGCCAATTTCTCCACACGCTTGTGAGATCCCTGAGGGAAAAAGACAGTTGTCAGGAAGCATGCCATCCACTGGATGCAATGCCTTATGAACAGCTGAAGCATCACAGGCATGTCATGTTGGAATCCAAGAGGGGAGAACAAGCACATGACTGGCACTGATGTTCCTTTCAAATGTTTAATGGCAATAAGCCCTTCAGAAAACAAACAAGTCAGACATTATCTTCCTTACAAGGAAAGAAAAAGATGATGCAGAGGGCTAGTTAAAAATGCTCAAAAATTTTGGACAATGATTTTTCGTCATTGGGAAAATCAGCAAAACCAGTTCATTAATGAATTTATAACCATCTTGCAGCATTTAATTTCAGTGCCCTATAAAATGTTAGATGTTCAGGTATAACCCCTATACGTTGTGGAACAAGTCAGTCTTAAGACCCTTAAACTAAGAGTAGAACTTGGCCCAGTATATGAAAAACTATGAACAAAAATTTAACAAGAAATGAAACTTTTAGAGTTAGCCCAATCATAATGTCATTAAAGAGCATAACAGGATCGGTGTAGCTGACTCATACAACTTGGAACAGGGCTTCGATAATGATATGAATTTTTTAATGGGTTGAAATGAATCAAATTGAATCTGATTGAGTGTCACATTATTCAAGAATCACATTGAATCTGATTAAGCATCACATTATTAAATGCCTTACCTAGATCTCAACAACCTTACATTTCCTGCACAACAACCTTACATTTCCTGCACCAAATTGCACAATCTAGAATTCGGGACTAGTCATTTATGACTTAAAATCACTATATTTTCACTGGCCTGAAATTGTAGCAACTTCTTCACTGATTAAGATCGAAGTCCAAAACGAAGCCTGCCAGGAACGCATAGTGTAATCCTGAACCCAGAAAGAACTTTAATAATAAATTTTACCAACTGATTTCCACAAAATACTCATTTTTTATTAGCTTTTCCAAGATGTTCTTCCTATCCTTCTCAAATGCTCCTTTGGCAAGTTATGCCAAGTGGGGCCTACATGAACTAGATATTGAATTGACACATGCAAACTGTTCAAAGTTGCCACATGCTATGGTCAAAGTAGCCAGAATTCAAGACCTACACTTTCCATTTCAGAGATTTAAATTTAGTGGTCTCAATCATTTTTAATTTTTAAGTTTTCCCAAAGTCTCAAATGGGAGTCAATTAAAAAGATTCCAAATGAACCATACTTGCAATTTGCCGGCAAATGTTCTCAATTTCGGGCATTGAAATAGGTCTCTATACCATTTCAATCACTACAACAAAATAAGATAATTTATGTTGACTCCGTTTCCTGAGTTATACAGCCCCTAGCTTATTCAGCCAATTGACAGAAGTGAGTGTTTTCTTCCACGTGCTGTAGACTGCAGTGAAATCATATGTCAATTAATTCAATCAAGAAGAGCTCATGTGTCTTGTTTGAGCACATCAAGTCTAGAATCAACACAAAAAGCATCCTCAGCAACTCTTTCACTGAAGTTTCAAGTTTCTCCAGAAACAAATTGAAATCAACATGGCTATTTGTCAGGCAAAGAAAATGCTATCTGCAATCATGACCTGGGTTTGTGTTAAAACAAGGGACTTACATTGCAAACCCCATCATCTTGAATTTAGTCACACATCTCATCAGTACTTGGCCTGCTCTTCATCCTCCAAATTGCTTCAACTTCATCTGTTCGGAACCTCTGAGTGAATGTTGACTCCTCTAGGGGAGTTGTGATGCCATGGGCATAAGCGAGAAGGCCAGTATATGCTATCATCGCTCCATTGTCAATGCAGTACCTATCATCAGTAGCAAACAGCTGGCCACCCCTCTCCAAGCACATTACCCTCATCATCTCTTGCAATCGCTCATTGCATCCAACACCACCAACAATTAGAACATCTTTCTTGTCACAATGGGCCATTGCACGCTCTGTAATTTCAACTAGCATTGCAAATACTGTCTCCTGTATCATAAGCATGAATAGTATCAAAAACCCTCCAGTGGTGCTTGTATGTGCCACCCTAACCATCAGGCAGAGGCAATGTATGAACCCACCACATATATAAGGATCATACAAGCAGATGATGCTGTAATCCTATTCAGAACGTACTCAAAACCCTCTTTTTTGCTGAACCAATGATGTTATTATGATCAATATTTCAATTTCTGAAATCTAACACATGTGACCAGTATATATTTTAAATGATAAAGCCATCAATATATTAATTTTGTGACTATTCATGCTATCCCTAGAAAGTCAATTCTCACAGAGAAAATAATTGAAAAGTCATATTACCTGCAAGGAATAGCATAAATCTGCTGGGGTGCACTCATTGTTTTTAAGCTTCTCTACAGCAGTAGCTTCAATGTAGCTCAGTATCCCACTAAAAGAAACATCCATACCTTTCACAACATAAGGAAGATCTATAAATTTCTCTCCTTTCTTTGCAAGCTGAAATTGTGGAAACCAAAAAAAATAAAAATCAAGGATTTAAGAGATCATGAAATCAATACGGAGAGCAGAGAGTAAAAGATTTATTTCAAGCAAAGCACTATGCATGAGTCCAGGATCATCCTAGAAAATCCCAATATTGAGATGAAACCATAACACATGAAAGAACTTTGGCTAATTGTTAGTGCCAGTTGCAAATAGAAAGCTCAAGCCACAATGCAGAAGTATAGTTCACCTCCCAATTTCACTATATTTAAAAATTTTGTTAGAAATAACTAATGAGTGGAGTATCCCCACTCCTGACAACAAATTCGGATTACAAATGATGAAACTGCTCTTAATCTTGATTCTATTTTGTTTTTTGTCAAGTTTACTTTGGTTTTTCTAATGGTACATAAGTTCAAGAAACAGCAAAAGAGAGTTAAATACTAGCCTCTCAACTTTGTGATAGGATGCACATATATGATAATAACAGGGTTGTCGATATCAACATAAATTCCAACAGGAAGATTCCTGGTACCACAATAACTCACACTAAGCGAGTGAACTTATTTAGCCAATCTAGGGAAGAAGTACAATAAACGGAAAATGTTCAACTTCTACAGCAAAGTATCGAGTATGAAGAGGTCAGGATAATACGATCAATCTGGATTTAAGAGGACACTGCAAACCTACTGGATATCATTACTTGGAATCATCTAATTGGAGGAATACATGATAAAAGCCCAGCATTACAGCCATTACAGTAAAACGCATCACCAGATCATTTCCCTGTGCATATAACAAATTTTTATCAATTGTTGTACAAAACATAGAGACCCTCAAAAATGCACAGTATACAGAAATTTGATATGAAAAAGCTCAAGCTGTCCTCCATTCAAGGCCAAGGAAATCCTTTTAACCTATCCTTAGTCTGGTCATATAACACACATTTTGCATCATCCTAATAGTTTATTGCTAAGATCAGGTTCATCCACTTATTAGGGATCACCTTTCCACTGATCTCAGTGGTTGGCCATGGACAGTAGACAAGCAAACATGAAGTTTGCACGGATCAAGTTGGCAACAAGAAGACAAAATAAGCATGCTTGAGTATTGTTCGGCATAGGTTGTCATGCATTCATGCCTTGAGCTTCAGCTCAAGCTGAGCCAAGCTACGTCATTGAATTCAATTTTTGAGCCTGGTGAGCCAACGATTAGCATGACCATCATCAAGACTCAAGCCAACTCTGCCAGTTATAAGTTGGTTTGGATTTTTTGTTTTATTCATTAATTCGTCATCATTATCATTAAAACCTGTTTTCACTTGCATAAGGTATGGATTCTGTTGTGCCATTCTTGACAGTTTTGAATTATTAATTAATTAATTAATTTTTATATTAAAAAAATGAGGAGTAGAAAATCATATCTCAATTTCCGTTTCTCAGGCTAATAAAAAACAACCCAATTCAATTCATGCGTTCAGAGTAGGAAAGAGGTACTACACGACAGTGAGCAAAAGGTAGCATCAGCATTTATGCAATCAATCTCCAGTATTTTAGAAAGGAAAAGTCCAAAGTGAAATCATCAAAATTTAAAGAATAGCAAAGTGACTAAAAAAGGTTGGAACTGAATTGAATGGCAACCAACCTGCTCGATGTTATACCCAGGGCTGGGATCATTGGACAAGGTGAGCACCCTGGCAAAGCGGTCCAAGCAATTACCAACGGCGATATCAATCGTCTCTCCGAAGATCCTATACCGCCCCTCGCTGTATGCAATCACCTGCGTATTGCCACCACTGACATAGAGCACGACAGGGTCTTCGGCCCCGGTCACGACACGGCCCATCTCGATGTGGGCAACGCAGTGGTTGACGGCGACGATGGGCTTGTTCCAGAGCTGGGAGAGGATGCGCACGGCTACGGCAGCCACCTGGAGAGGGGCGCCCATTCCGGGGCCCTTGGTGTAGCATAGGCAGTCGATGGCGTCGGGGGTGATTTGGGCGGCTTCGAGGGCTGATTTGACTAGGGGGAGGATGTGGTGGAGGTGGTGGTGGGCGGTCTCGCGCGGGAGGAAGCCGTGGCCGGGAGGAGTGATGTATGTGTGGCGAGGGTTGGAGAGGATGCTGCCGTCCAAGGAGACTACTCCCACTCCAATCTTGTTGGCGGAGCCCTCGAATCCAAGGGCTATCATCTTTCTCATTTTGATTGATGGATGTAGGGATCTGTTTTTTTTATCCTCCAGACTACTATTCTTCTTCTTTGAGGTCCAAGCAAGGGTTTTTGATTAAAAGAAGAGAAGAAGAGAGAGCGCCTCTCCCACTTGCATGTCATAACCAACTCTCACTAATTAACCCCCAGTTTCTTTAGCTAATTAAAATCATCTGATATTCAAACTTAAAAAAAATAAAAATTAAAATATAAAATACTTCAGGGCCTATGAATTAGTTGGTGTGACTGTTATAACTAGATTCACTACACGGCTGCTAGATTGATTAATTGGGAGTACTTAAGAAAGATGAATTACAGCCCAACTCAATTGCCACTGTCAGAAGTCATTTTTAAGAAATATCGGCGATTTTTTTTGGAGATATCTCAATTGATGATAGCTCGTGATCTTGCAAACTTGGTCTGCGATGGATGACAGGGAGAATTGGGGTCTGCAGCTAAGAATTCATTTCAACTGGCTAGAAACTAGAAAGTAATGCTGTTTCCTTCTGCAACATGGGTTTAAAAACAGTAACAAAACTTGCTGTTTCGCCAAAATTTCCAATGATATAGGATAATTTATTTATTTTTAAGTTAATTAATCCATTGAAGATGATGCGTTAGCCATGTAAAGCTTTCAGCAGTGAAATACGAGCACGTTAAGATGGAATTTTACAGCAATGTCAGCTTAGGGGCTGTTGGTTGGGCATATATGTAGAAGGACGTAATGAAATGGAAAATAACGTAGCCAATGTAGGGATAATGTAAGCATAAAGTGAATAAATTAGAAATAAAATCGATATACAAATAATACATAAAATAATGAAAAAATAAGATTGCCATAAGAAATATATGTAAAAGCTCATCTACACACTCGTAGCGTGTGGGGTGGGCTGTGTCCCAATGCGCGGCATGTCGCGTTACGTGCTCAAAATTGCGAGGAAAGCTCTATCGAATACTTGGGGGCATGGCAAGCTTGGATAAGAAATACACCAGCATTTCAGAGAATCAAGATTTATTAGAATTACAAGAGATGTGCAAAACGATAAAAAAATGAACAGGACTGCCAGATACAGAGAGAGAATACGGAAAGCAAAAGAAAAAGCCCGTGTCTTGGGATGTTGCTATACGACAGGTATCATCTCGGTCTTTTGCATGGGGCAGAGACCAAAACGATCTCTTCTTCTCTCAGACGTTTTGAATTCATGCCGAAAAAGCTACATGTGAATTGTGTGGAACCTGAAATGGATGGCGTTCAATGGATTGGTTAGCTGTCCTTCAAGAATTTCAAAACAAGACAAAAATCATCGCCAAGCAGAGGTAAACCCAAAAAAAGAAAAAGAAAAACAGCAGAAAAAGCAAGCAGCCCTTGGTGGCAATACAATAAAATCCAAGGACTGCATCAACTCCGGGCAATTTGGAAGTAGGATCAGATACGCTACATGTCTCGCATTAGCATCAGAAGTGTGCTAAAAAGACTAAGAAGGGGTGGATTGGAAAATCCAAACGGATACTCTTTTTAGGTGCCCATATGGAATTTCGACTAGAGATGCTAAATTCAAATGAATACTCATTCTAAGGGACCCAACCCTGCATGCGGATTCGAATTCATATGAAATCTGCCAACTTATGCTGAAATGTGGACCAGTTGTCCAATGCAGTGGATTCAACAACACTATCGGATTTGCATGCATTCAACCCTCGCACACCCCACCCCGGAATCAATAGGTGTTATTAGAATGGAAATTTTCAAGGTGAATCTCAAGATGGATCCAAAGAAGTCAATGTGTCAAAATGCTTGTTGGCCTGCCCAACTGTTTCTCGGTAGTGAGAAACAAGTACCCATCAAACTCTACCCGAACTTCGCGGGCACAATAAAAGCAGAGCGTTGAAGTGCTTAGAAATTTCAATTGGTAAAAGGGGACCGAAATACGTATGGAGAAACCATGCAAACTGAATCGCAATACTCAAAGAGTTTTATTTGCACCAAATGTCATAACATTTCAGGATTAATAAGCCAATCCCGTGGTAATCAAACAAAGCATTAGGTTGGATACAACTAGTTCTCCAGCAGGGGACACGTGCAGACCAGAGAGAGAGAAAGAGGAACTTCTTGTTGTCTGCACAAGAAAATCCCAAACTCACCCCAACATCTTTAAGGAATGTACCTGAGTTGTACTGGTCGGTCTTTCTCTTCTTGAGTAAGTTCACATCTTCTAACCATGGATTTCTCTTGGCACCAAGAACATCATTGTCTAGGCTACCAGAAGCATTGCCATTTTGGTTATCGGAAGTATTATGTTGTCCTGGAGGGAAAATCACACAAACCGTAATAAGGAGCACAAATCTATTTATTTCCACTATACTGGATAAGAAAAAGGAAAACGATTTAACCAGTTAATAAATAAATG
This sequence comes from Pouteria campechiana, assembly GCA_036873735.1. Lineage (NCBI taxonomy): Eukaryota > Viridiplantae > Streptophyta > Magnoliopsida > Ericales > Sapotaceae > Pouteria > Pouteria campechiana. The sequence continues at coordinate 22,194 of JAYJMB010067720.1, forward strand.
GAGAAAACCATTGAATCATAATAAACTATTGCTCTTTTTGTTTATCCAGGCAACGTCCTGTTCCTGTTTATTGGGTGTTACATCTTATGCTGTTCTCAAACAAGTTTTAATCCTAACAAGAGAAAAAGGAAAAGAAGACACTAATGGAGGAGAGAGAGAGAGGAGACAATTTCATCATACATAGGAATGTAAGAAATAGATCATAAATCAGTAAATCAACATAACCACAACAAGAAATTAAACATATCAGCCAGGGCTGACGATGCAGCAGCGGCCGGATGGACAGAAACATGGCATAGCCGTATTAGTAGGATACATGAGGCAAAGGCAATACAGAACACCTCTAATGTCCCATGCATCCTAACACCTATGGCAGATGGTCCATCTTTACACATTAGGGTTGTTCGTTTTATGGTTAATGGGGGGTAAGGCTGCATACATGGATGTCCCTCCCTTAACCCTGCAATGTGCGAGCAATATGCTCCGGGTTGGCCCTTTTACTTTATGTCTAACGCCACTTCCTATCCTAGTGATATCTTCATCTCCCATTTTACACATCTATCAAGTAAACCAAGCAACCACTAGCAGCAAAAGTATTACAATGGTCCACATAAGTCAATAAAAGAGAAGAAACTGATAGAATGAGGCCTCAGTCCCAATCCACATAGAAAAAAGAAAAGAAACACAGTGCAACCAAACTTGAATCCTTTTCCTTGCCCCTATTAAAGCCTTCAACTTGAATCAGTTTACTCCTAAGCCCTGGCCATTTTAGTTTTGTGTCATAGGCCACTACAACAAACATCACTTTAGCAACAAAATGATTTGTTGCTAAATACCTAAATATTTCTCCTACAAGTTATTAGCAATAAAATAATCTCATCACAATTCGTCGCTTTAAGCCCATTGCTAGATTTTCTGCAGCAAGCTTTATTGTTTGGTTGCTAGATTATACCTTGTAACGACGAAAATTTCAGCCGATTTTTTTTGGTTGCCTAAAGAGGATGGTAAACGAATTTTAAAGAATGAAATCCATTTTTTAACCAATTTTGGTTCCTATGACTTGCTTTTCTTACACTCCCAGATCACTAGAGCCAAACCTAACTAATTTCCCATTGCAGATACTCCTAAATTCAATGAAATGCATTCACTACTACTACTACTACCCGTCGAGGGGATCAACGGATCGGGTTAGGCTCTGTTCTCGTGGACTACAATTTCAAATAGGCTCGCAGTCTACCATATTCAATCTTAAACAAAAAGATGCGCACTTCAGCCTCCCAGGCCCATGTGGAGCTCGATGCTTCCAGAATCTAGAGATGGAGTTCGCCTGCACCCCGACTTGAAGAAGCGCAGGTTAGCACAGCGTTAGCGCACGGTAGCTACACCCGGCCTACTTTTTTAACGTGTGCCGCAAAAGCCACTAAGACACAGGGCCCAATTTGCTAACGTGAGCCGCAGCGGGTCTCTCGCCGACGGGAGTCAGCACTCAGCAGCATGCGTGCCAACGTCAACTGGCCCAGGTAGCTCCTCTCGGCGCACGCTAGCAGAATGCTGCCCTGCGCTCACGGCCTCGTCAGTCCCCCGACATCCGCCCGCCAAAAAGCGCGAGCTAGCAGGAATGGCGCTGCTATCCTGCGCCCGCCCTGCTCGAACCAAAACTTCCAAACCAAAGCAAATTCCTCTTCTTCTGCTGTAATTTCAGTTTCAAGCACAACTGAAAAAAGAAAAAAGAAACTGAAAAGAGAGAGAATTCCCACCATCTGATCGCTTCCCGTCGACGATGATGGCGTCTCGGCCATCGGCGCCGGTGGAAATTCCCCTGCTGTGGAAGAAGGAAAGAAGCGACTTCCAGGTGACAGCGGAGATAAGGTCGGCTCCACGGCTGACGAAGTGGCCGTTGAGGCGGAGCGTCGCGGGGTCGAGCTCGAAGGTGCGGGCGATGGTGCCGAGGTCAAGGCCGTCGTCTTCGTAGGCGACGAACCGGACCAGCTTCGACGCCGATGGGCAGAAGAACTTGATCGTTCTGCCCTTGTTCGAAGCTGTTCCGGGCATTGCTCTGCTCTTTTTGCTCCCCGTAGCTTTCTCGACGGTCGACGGAAAGTTGACGAAGAGAGAGTTGTTAAACTTATATGGTGCGGTAGTGCGGGTTGCGTTAAACTGTGGTGACTCTGCACCTGGAATTGAAGGGTGCGTGGCAATTAGCGAAGGAAAAAATTTCAACACCCGATGAGAAAAATCGATAGAAAGTGTGTTTCCTAGATTAATAATCCTAACTTGTCTTTTATAAATTAAATTTTTTAAATTTATAGTCTTATAAATTTAGGCTTCAATGTCTAAATTTATAAGACTATTATTAGGCTTCGATATCTTTATATTCTTTAGTTATTTTAAGTTTTTATTTTAATAAATCTGTTCATCTTTTACATGAGAAAATTATCTACACCTCTTTTGTTTTTTTTCTTATTGTTATTTTTATCTTTATTTCTAAAATTTTATTTTTATTTTATTGTTTATCCACAATAGCAATCTCATTTCAATTATATTTATTTTACACACACTCATATATATATATATAT